>MSJI02000098.1:19463-37165 GCA_001931905.2 Cladosporium sp. IMV 00045
TTTTTGTTCTGTTTCCTTTCTTCTGTTGGTTGAGAAAAAATTCTGTTCTGGTTTGCCGTTATAATGACACATGACATAAGCGAAAGGGTGGAAGGGATCAGGGAAGGGGCGTAGGCTGATGGGAGATCCTTTCCTGGCAGGAAATGCCACGAGAGACAGACAGAGAGAGAGGAGGCTCGAGGCTGTAAGAGTTGTTGCTGCTTGCTTTTTGTCTGCTTTCCCTTTTCTTCCCGCCATGTCTGATGGGAGGAAGAGAACAACTCGACTACCGCGGGCCAAAGCATCGATGTGCATATGAAGTTTCTTTTGACGTGCTCTCCTTGGAACGAGTCTCCTTTCTCCCCATTCTTCTTCATCATGATACTCAAAAGTTTTAAAGTTGGATGATTTGCAACTACACGACTGGCCGACTGATGCTACTGGGGATCTGCTTGCTGGAAGATGGAAGGAAGAAAGTGTCGTTTTCATGAATCTACTCGGTTCTTTCCATTCGTCTTTCGGCTGTTTAAGAGTACGACATGTCTCTCTCCTCTTTATTCTGGTACATAATACTCCCAAATGCGAGACTTGGATCTGGATTATGATGTGTGCAAAGATCAATCACGCCGCGAGGCGGTGTTCTCTTACTCTTAGCAGTACGCAGCTTCAATTAACTTACCCAGTTCTCCTACGCCACAATGGCATTCTTCCCACGCTGACCATCTGATGAACGCCTCGCTGAGACCCCAGCAGTACCACACTTGCGCAAGCAAGCTGCCTTGCAAATTAAACCCTTGCCTGCGATATCGTACAGCTTTTCCTCTCCTCCATCTCCTCATTCCTTCTCAACGTCTACGTCCACCGCGGTCGCGGCTGCGGCTGCGATCCCGGCTATTGCTCCTCTCACTCGCGTTGGAATAGCTCGGACTGCGTCTCCTCCCACCACCTCCTCCACCGCCACCACCCCTCCTTGGCGGCGAGTAATCCCTCTCCCTCCTCCTCGGCGGCGGACTCCGACTGGGACTCCTACTATCATAGCTCGGACTCCTACGTCTCCTCGGCGGCGGGCTCCTCGCAGGCGAATAGCTGCGCGGCCGATAACTCCTATCATCATCCCTCGCAGGCGCCCTGCCTCCCCTGCCTCCCCGCCCACCAAACGCCCTCTCCGGCCCCGGCCTCCCAGGCGGCGGATCGCGGTAGCGATGCGGCTCGCCGAACCTGTTCGGCGGCGGGCGTCTGGGCGCAGGACTCCTGCTGAACCGACGACGGGGCAGCACGATGGAGACGTTGATGGTCGCGCCGTCCAGCTGCGCCTCGTGCATGTGCGCAATGGCGCTCTCGGCGTGCGCGGGCGTGGCGTACAGCACGTACGCGATGCCGCGGTTCGTCAGGAACTGCCTGTTGATGGGCATCTCGAGGTCCTGGATGTCGCCGTAGCTGCCGAAGATCTCGCGCAGGTGCGCTTCGTTCACGTTCTTGGTGAGCTTCTCGATCACGATCTTCGCGCTGCGCGGTTGCCGGGCTGGACTCCTGCTGCGCGAGCGGCTTGCGGAGCGGCTGGGTGTGCGGCTGTCTCTTGCTGCGGTGCCGTTGGCGTGGTTTCTGCTGCGGGAGCGCGAGCGGGATCGAGAGCGTGATCTTGAGCGTGATCTTGAGTCGTCTCGGGGGGTCACTGAGCGCGCGTGGGATTTTGATCGCGTGTCGTCGTCTGCGGCGGGAGGGGTTGGCGAGCGGCCGCGAGAGACGCTGCGCCTGTCGGACATGGTGGTGATGATTGAGTCTCCGCGGTGCAGTGCTGATCAATGGGGTGTTCAATGAGTGTGTTGGTTGTTTGAGGCGTTGTGGTTGCTGGGTTGTTTGAGAGTCTCCAATGATGTTTCTCCCTCCATGTGATTTTCCTGCGAACTTTACCTCACTCGTTCAGTCCTGGGGAGAGCTTGGGTGGACCCTGCCTGACGTAGTGCTTGCCCTGCCACCAGCCGCCTCTCGTCTCGCTCCATTAAGGTACAAACAATCCATACTATACACGCCCGGCGCGTCTTCCATCAAACAACAAGACGTGGCGGCTTCTTGGACATAGAAGAAGAAGCTGTCATCTCATCTTCCATCATGACATTCTCGCGTGCAGCTTTACTGCTGGCCTTCTCTCACGCTGCATATAGCAAGCAACCATCCGCACCTGATCCTATTAGCGCCCCTCTACGGGAGCTACCTTGGGGTCAGCTAAACTTCCTACACACAACAGGTAGGTAGACTCTATTTGTGAAGCTCTCACTTTGGCTGATGAACGTCAAGACACTCATGGCTGGCACGGCGGACATCTCCAAGAGCCGCAGTACAGCGCGGACTGGGGAGACTACATCAGCTTCGCGCATCACCTGCATAAGCGAGCCGACGAGGACGGATCGGATCTCCTCTTGATCGACACCGGCGACCGGGTCGAGGGCAATGGTCTCTACGATGCCAGCAACCCCAAGGGTGAATACACATTTGACATCTTCAAGCATCAGCACATCGACGTGATCACCAGTGGCAATCACGAGCTGTACCTTGCCAATTCCAGCAACAATGAATATTACAACACCGTGCCGAATTTCAAGCAGTCGTATATTGCATCGAATCTGGACATTCAAAATCCAAAGACTGGAGAGCTGGAGCCGCTGGCACCTCGATTTAGAAAGTTCACGACCAAGAACCAAGGCATCCGCATTGTCTCGTTTGGGTTTCTTTTCAACTTCCACGGCAATGCAAACAATACCGTAGTCCAGCCAGTGCAAGAGACCATCGAAGAGCAATGGTTCCAGGATGCCATTCGGACCAAAGACGTAGACCTGTTCCTGGTCGCAGGTCATGTACCAGTCAGAAACAGTGAAGAGTACGACCTGATCTACAAAGCCATCAGGAATGTTCGATGGGACACGCCGATTGTCTTCTTCGGAGGTCACACCCACATCCGAGACTACAGGAAATGGGAGAAGAAAGCGCAAGGGATTGAGAGCGGTCGTTACATGGAGACGATCGGTTTCATGTCCATGTCTGGACTGAGCTCGGAAAAGAAGGACGATGTCTCGGCGCAGAAATCGGGACTGAAGTATGAAAGGTTGTATCTTGACAACAACCTCTACTCGCTGCATCACCATTCTGGCAAAGACAATTCAAGCTTCACCACAGAGGCTGGCAAGAACGTCTCGGACGCCATTTCTCAAGCTCGCAACAAGCTCAACCTCGACCACGCATATGGTTGCGCACCGCAGGACTTCTGGCTGAGTCGCGCGCCATACCCATCCGACCAGAGTCTTCTCACTTGGATGGAGAAGAAGGTCATCCCAGACACATTTTCCGAGGGAGGCACACCCTCGATCGTGATCACAAACTCCGGAGCCCTTCGCTTCGACATCTTCAAAGGACCCTTCACAATCGACAGCACATTCCTCGTTTCGCCGTTCACAAGCGGCTTCCGCATGATCAAAGACGTGCCCTACAGCGCCGCAAGCCAAGTCCTCCAACTCCTCAACAACGAAGGGCCAATCCTACTCAAAGACCTCCTCGCCTTGCAGCAAGAAGGCATGCAAACAATGGGCTCGCACAGACTAGACGACCTAGCACCGCCCATCCCTCCTGTTAACCACGCAACTCTCATCAGCCAATCACCAAAAGAACACACCCTGCACCGCTCAGAACAGCAAAACCCCCTCACCTTCCCCAACCCCACCAACCAACAAATCGACAACCCCGCCAAGATCCCCGGCTACACCACCACCGACGACCTCGGCAGCTCCGGCGACGACACCCTCCACAGCGCGATCAAATTCTACACGGTGCCCAACTGCGTCGGCTCCAACGTCAACTTCGACCCCGCAGACAAAGAAAACGGCGCACCGGAGAAAATCGACCTCGTGTACAACGAGTTCGTGCAGGATTGGATCCTGCTCGCGCTGAGGTATCTTGGTGTGAAGTATGAGAGGGAGGATACGGAGGGCGCGGCGGACGGGAAGACGATGACGAGGGTTATTAGTGATTGGGTGGGGGAGAATTGGGGGTGTGAGGGATGAGTGAGATGGGATTGAGGATAGGGGAGGTAGAGGATATTGTTTCGGGGATGTATGATGAGTTGCAGCATTTCAGCAATGACAAGTAGTGTACGCACCGAAGGCGTGACCTTGCTTCCTTTTCCTTTCTTTCTATTGAGAAGCATCAGCTCAGTCGGTTTCAATTGGACGATACCGAACATAAGGCTGCACGCCTCATCGACCTGGCGCGTATTTGCGGTACTTTGAGCTCAAGGATCGAGTTTCTCGAAGCCTTTCGTGCGCACATACGATGGAACCACGACAGTGATTGATATGAAAGATCCAGATGATCACGAAAACGCTCCTTGTGAGTTCGATCGTCCATGTTGAAATGTCACATTGCTCATTGGACATTGTCGAAAGGATACCGGTAGATCGTGTGGCATTGTACATACAGGCCTGCTCACATCAGATGCTCAGTCAGGCAATCGGAGTTCCGGGAATGGAAGGATAGAGGGGAAATTGGCCGATTCGATCCAAGAGAAGCACGCTTCATTTCACATTCACATCCATCGAAATTCCAAGTTGAAGCAGACACCAAGAATGTTGATTCAAGAAAATTTCGACTCAAAAAGGCTCAACAACAGCTCTCCTCATATCCATCAACCTTCCTGGAGTCTGAAGCAAAACGCAGCCACTATCTCAAAGTAGGCTCAAAGGACAACACTCTGTGAGACCTTTCTTGTCGTCAGTAGTGGCATTACCACCACGATCAACAGACGCAGTAGGAGTCACATTCGGAGAGTTCGGTGTATGACCTCCATGATGGTCGAATATCTCGAAGCCGATAGATCAAGCAACCGGAACAGCGGTATCGAGCTTGATGGTTTCGATGACCGTCATGCTGGGTCTAACTTTTCCGGAATAGATACTATGCCCATAAACGATAGCTAAGATACCGTGGCTAGTTGATTCGAGAGCAACAGCCTACATATCTGTCTCAATCTGTCTACTCGGTGCATGATCATGATATAAAACATATTTACTGCACATGACATGTGATTCACCCGCCACAGACAGATTACGAGCAGCGAGTGCCTCAATTACGGCGAATATACCATTTGCCGCGAACATGCTGTAGTTGCTGAATTCAGCTTCGTTCATCGCCTTCATGTGTTTTTGGCTGCGTTAACTGCGTTGGCTGCGTTGGCTGCTGGAGTCCGTTCAGCTTTCGAGCTAGGGGACTTGGATGGTAGGTTGGGTAGGTAGAGAAGGTACCGAATTGATCGGTTGGATTATTCGATATCATTACACGGTCGTCTTAACGATCAACCATTACTATAAATATCAACAGTGGGCTGATAATAATAATGACAAGCCTAGGATCGACATAGTCTCGAGATACTTTCAGTCTCATCGCTCGACCGGCTAATTAGGGGATGATTGCAAGTGCAAGAGCCTGAGCATCCAGCTTTTCGCGACGTATGTACAGAGAGGTAATGAGGGTTTGAAGACGAGAAGAGCGAACGCAAGAGATCGGACGGGTTAAATCCCGTGGGAGAGACGAAAATGCTTCGCTTTCTTCAATTGCCGGCATGCTCGTTCTGACAAATTCCCACTTGAACATAATAAGCATTGTCGTTCCTCGTTTGGCAAATGTAATATAGAACAGCAACATGCTTCTGAAATTCAGGATTTCCAGGGTGTTTCCTGCGATGGCGAGATGAATAGGCACACATACGATGGACGATGGATTTAGCTGTTTCATTTTCATTTTCGTGATTATCGAGAAGACTCCTCTCCTCTCTTCATGCTGTTGTTGTCCGTAGTTTCCAACCCAAGGAAGAAAAAAAATCATTCAAAGAGACATGATCCCAGCCATTTGCCGTTAAAGAAAACGCCATCCCCCCCACGCCCCAAACTCCCTCATCACCCAAAACACACCCAACTCACTCACGCACCAGCAGCCTTAGTAGTGAAATCCGTCTCCAAATCGCTCGCCTTGCCAACCTCCTCACCGCCACAGTTACAAGCGTCCTGCGCGCGCTTGCCGCACGCGCAAGCCTCGCCGCTGCTCGGCGTGGTGTTCTCCTTGCTCGAGCGGCTGCAGGTGCATGAGCCTGCTGGGCGTTGATCTTGAAGAGTCATGTCAGCATGCTGTGCAGGTCAACAAGGCAGGGAAGTGATGGGAACGTACTGCAGGAGCATCTAGCGCCGGACGTCTTGTTCTCGACCTGCGCCTTTTCGCACGTGCAGTGCAGGGCGGGCTGCTGGCCGCAGGAGCATTTGGCTTCTTGGGCGCAGAGGCAGCCGCCGTCGCGGCGGCAGCAGGTGGAGGGGATGGCTGCAGTGGCGGAAGACATTGTTGTGTGTTTGATGAGGGTGTTTTGGTTGGTGTTGATGTGTGGATGTGTTGTCAATGAAGTTGGTTTTGTTGGTGAGTGGAATGTGGGTTGATCGGATTTGATGAGTGCTGGAAAATGAAGACAAGAAAAGAAACCAAGGAAAACGAAACAAAGCCGGCTCTTTTATGTCTCTTTCCACGACGCAGATCTGATATTGAATGTATCAATCTAGGTCAGGTCGACGTAGCTGTTTGACCTTTGCGAAGCCTGTGATTGGCTGGCTTACATGAAAGGGGGTCCACTCTCGTGACTAGATGGCTTGTTCACTTGCGCTACTGGGGGAAACTAGGGCAGCTCGAAAGTTCTGCGGTGGTAAGCAGATATCGCTCGTGATCTTATTGGGTTTTCTGTAGGGATTGATGTCTTCCTGTCCTCAGTCGCTGATTAAGATCGTTCCCTATTGGAGGGATGACTGAATTGTTCGATCCACTTTCACTTCACACGTTGTCATGAGGCGTGAGAGCTTGTTTGCACGAGTCCACTCCATGACAAAGCGGAGGCGACGATGCTGTTGATAGACATCTAGCCAGAGCGAAGTGACAGATATTCACAGAGCGTGTAAATTCGGCTACTACAATAACATCTACCCTGGTATCATCGTGAAGTACCCGATGCCTGTTTGCTGTCAGTCTCAGCCCTGCAACCTCCCACCTATTGTACTCACCGCGCTCGCATCCGGCCGCCAGTCAACATCGATGACTTCCACGTAGACGGCTCGAGCTTGACACCACAGCCCTTCAAAAGCCTGGAGGAAACGATGCTCACGATCGCAGAGACTATGCTACCCGAATTTCGCAAGGAACGAGTACGTACATACATACATACATACATACATGTAGTACCAAGGTACCTAACACACGGCTTGACAAAGAGCAAGAGGACAGAAAGCAGCCGTCGACGGGATACATGTACATACCAACATGAATCCAGGAAACGAAAATCAAGAATCAAGAATCAGCGTAGACAGATTCACAAGAAAATGTATATAATTTACGACAACGACAACAATGCCAAAAATAAAAACAAGGGGATATCAAAACAAGCGCTTCCACCATCCGCATCCACATCTCTACCGTCTAAAAGCCTTCTCCATTGTACTCATTCACACCCCACATCTAGACTCTCTTCCATCCATCTAAAAGGAAGAAATCGCCACAGCAATAACCTGCGCGTCGCTGTGCGAGATGCTCACCGTGGTATCCTTGACGCCGGCCTTAGTAGCGGCGGCCTTGGCTTCTCCGTGGAGCTGCAATCGAACATTAGCAAAAGTCTTCATGACGATTCGAGTACTTCAAGCAGAACTTACAACAACGCCCGGCGCGCCGGTCTCCAGGTTGACAATCTCGATCTCCGCCAGTGGCGCACCGGCACCCTTACTCTCGACTTTAAGACTCTTGAAAACGGCCTCCTTGGCGCTCCAGCGGCCCGTGAAAGAGGCCTGCGGGTTGGGCTGGGCGCGGCAGTAGCTGATCTCGGCGGGGGTGAAGTTCCTCTCGACGAAAGTGTCGTTGTGGATGTCGATGGCGTCGACGGACTCGATGTCCACGCCCGGGTTGGAGTTGGCCGACGCGTTGACCTTCATCAGACTCTCGACCATGTCCGTCGTGCTCTTGTCTTGCGGCTTGGTCGGGTTCTTCTTCGGGTAGAGGAGGGTGGAGGTCTTCTTGTCGTGGGCGACGCGGGCTTCCGGGTTGAGGAAGACGGAGCTCTGCTGCGCGTCCTCGTAGGGCGACTTGTCCTTGGCGCGGAAGAGGTTGTTGTTGATGAGACCGTCGTGGTAGTAGCGGTAGGTCTTCTTCTGGCGCGCCTCGACCTTGGTCTTGTAGGCTTGGAATTGCGCCTGGTCGAGCGTGGCGAAGAGGTACTTGGGGTGGATACCGATGGCCTGGGCGCCCTTCTGACCGAAACCGAAGGAGGTGACGGAGAAGGCTTTGACGCCGTCGGTTTGGATGGCCTGGTTGGGGTAGACGATGTAGTCGAACTTCTCCATGACCTTGTCGACGTTGTCGGCGTTGCGGTTGCCGGGGACGAGGCCGGAGTTGAGGACCTGCAGGGCGCCGTTGAACATGAACGCACCGGCGGCACCCTTGGGGTGACCGGTGAGGTACTTCTGGAAGATACCCATGAGCGCGTTGCCCTTCTTGCGGCCGAGGTGGTTCATCTGCTGGCAGAGCACATCGGACTCGTTCTTGTCGTTGGCGACGGTGGAGGTACCGTGGAAAGAAGCGACGTTCAGGTCGTCGATGGTGAGGCCCCAGGTGGCGAGGGCGCCACGGAGAGGAGCGATCTTGGGGTCGGACTTCCAGAAGTTGTTGCCCAGGCTGTACAGGGCGTCCTTCTCCTGGCGTCTGGCCTCGCGCTCGATGTGAGCGGCGCGGTCCTCCATGTACTCGGTCTCGTCGAAAGCGCCGCCCTGCTGCTTCATGGCGGCAACCTCCTCCTGCAAGTACATGAGCTCCGACTCTTGCCAGTTCTTGATGTGCTTGCGGCGGAGGTCCAACTGCCTCTTGCGGTACTTGATGTCGAGCAGAGGCGAGGGGAATTTGCCGGGGGTCTCGCGGGCAGTGGTGAGCACACCCTGGCCAGGAGCGGGGACGGAACGGCCGATCTTGTCGGTGGCAGTGGCGGTGAGACCAAGGATACCGTAGATGGGGACACCCATGTCAAGGGCAAGCTTGGCGTCCATGATGACCTGCATACCGCAGCCCTGGGATTCCATGAAACCGTTACGGGTGGTGGTGGTAGGACGGGACATCTCAGCGGGAGTGCGGCCGTGGGCGAACTCGTCCTCGGCGTTGCTGGTGGCCTTCATGTTGGCGAACTCGTAAGAGCCCTCCTCCTGGAAGTCATCGAAACCACCGACGAAGCACATGCGGGCCTTGCCCTCGACAATGCAGTCGTAACCAATGTCGATAGACTCGACAGCAGTAGCGCAAGCACCGACGGGAGTGCGGATGGGGCCGGTGGAAGACATCAGCAACATGTTGATCCAGGCACTCATAGTGTTGATGAAAGACTCCTGGAGAATGTCCTTCTGCAGGGGCCTGTCAAGGTAGCGGTCCTTGTACATGCCGCGCAGAGCGCTGGTACCACCAATACCGGAACCAATGCAGTTACCGACCTCGGAGATGTGGACGTACTTGTAGAACTCGTACGGGTCGGTGATACCGGAGGACAGCAGGGACTCGACGGTGGAGACAAGAACGTACAGGGTGACGGGGTCGACCTGGGAGATGATGTCGTCGGGAACACCGTAGAGCTTGGCGTTCCAGCCAGTGGGAACCTGACCAGCAACGAGGCGGTCGAAGCGAAGAGCCTTGGGGATGAGCAGAGTCGCGCCCTTCATGAGACGGACAGAGTACTCGCCAGACTCGAGCTCGAAGATCTCGACCTTCTCGCCGTGCTGGCGCTTGAACTCCTCGGCAGTCTCCTTGGAAGCCTCGAAGGGGTCGAGGTCCTCCTGGGTCTGGATCTCCTGCAGCAGCTCCTTCTTGTTCGGGTCGTAGCCGTTGAACAGTTCCGGCTCGATGAGGCGGATACCGGAGTGCTCGAGGATGTGCTTCTCGTACTTGGGCTTGACGTCCTTGTCCTCGACGGGCTCGCCGGTCTTGGAGTCGACCCAGCCGGAGTAGCTCTGGCCCTTGAGGGGACCGTTGTGGTTCTTGATGAGACCCATCATCCAGGCCATCTCGACGCAGCCCTCGAGAGAGAACTCGCCGTAGGCCTCCATCTCCCAGCGAGTTCTGGAGTTACCCCAAGGACCGACCTCAGCGAAACCAGTGACAACGACGACCTTCTCAAGGTCAACCATGCCCTTGAGGTTGGAGTTGAGCGGCTCAACCTCAGACTTCCAGTCGGGAAGCTTGGGGAAGTCGAACTTCATGTTGGCACGCTGCTGGACGTTGACAGTCTTGTACAGAGCCTCGCTGGCCTCGCCATTAACAATCTTGTTCTCGACAGAGGTCTCGCGGGTGACAGCGCGGCGGATCTCAGAGGTCTCGGTGATGTCCTTGCGGAGCTTGGTCATGAGCTCCTTGAGGTTGGGCAGGAATTGAAGACCACCGTTCAGATCAGCGAAGACAGGCTCCTGCTGGCAGAGGTTGACGATGGACGGGGCCATCAGACCGAGCAGGTTGAAAGCCATCTCCTGCTGGGAGAAGGTGCGCACACCGTACTTCTCAACGCCCTCAGCAACAATGTTGTTGCCACCCATGAGACCGGTGCCACGGGTCCAGCCGATGACAGCACCACAGATGGTGAGGAAGTTGCCCCAGTTCTCGGAGTGCCAACGGTTGAAGAGGGTCTCAAGAGCGAGCTTGGACTCGGAGTAGAGACCGTCGTTGCCGAAGGTTCCGTGGTTGGGGGAGAGCGGGAGGATGACCTGAGCGGGCCTGGTCTCGAAGTTGCGAACGGCCTTCTGGGTCTTGACGTTTCCGAGCAGGCGGAGGAGGTTGGTAAGCATGATGCGGTGGGCAAGCTCAGACTTGCTGTCGATGCTGTCAATCTCACGACCGTTCTCGGGGATGGCAGCGAAGGGGACAATGAAGTCAAGGTCCCAGCCGAGACCCTTCTTCTCGTCGTAGATCCACTCAACGAGAGCGTTGGTGTCCTGCTGGCTACCCTGGTTGAAGGGCGCAACAACGAGCTGCGAGCCCTTGGCACCGTAGCGGGTGTACATGGCCTGGTAGTACTCGGTGACGGAGCGAGAGAAGCGAGAGGTCGTGACAACAACCTTGGCACCACCGCTGATCAGGCCCTGGAGGACCTCAGCACCGATGGAGCCAGCGCCAGCACCGGTCATGAGCACATTCTTGCCCAGGAAGGTGACACCAGCTCTGGCAGCCTCCTCGAGACCCTCGAGGTAGACGCCAGTTAGCTTCTTGCTGTACTCCCAGCCGTGCTCGTCCTTGCGCTTGAGGTGGAGGAAAGGAACAGTCTCGATCTTGCCCTGCTTGGTGGGGCCCTGAGCACGACCGGTAGTGCGAGCGCCCTTGAGAGCGCCGTTGGACTTGCCGTTCTCGGTGGGCATGATCTGACCCTCGTTCATGCCGAGAGAGCGGACAATGTTGCTGTACAGCTGCTTGATCTCAAGCTGGGAAGACTTGGAGACGCCGTGCTGCTGGCGAATGAGCTTGTAGACGCGCTGGAGGTCGTTCTGGACCTTGGTACGGTTGCCGTACTCGGAGATCTTGCCGCCCTCGGCCATCTCAGAAACGTAGTGCTCGAGCTTGCGAACACTGGCACGAGGAGCCTCCTCGTAGTTCATATTGCCACGAGCGTCAATCTTGAGCTGAGGAGCGGTGGGGACGGCGACATCCTTGTAGACGGGAGACTCGTCAAGGACATCTCTGCAGTTGTCGATGAGCTGCTCACCGAGCTCCTTCGCGAGCTTGTAGGTCTCGCCACGCTCGGTAGGGCAGTGGTCGATGTGGTACTGCATGAAGTCGAGCAGGGTGGGGTTGGCGCGGTTCATGATGAGAATGCAACGGCTGACAATCTCGCGGTCGACGGCCTTCAGGCGGCCAAAGATGATGTCGTAGTACATGGTGAGGGCATCCTGGCGTGCCCAGTTCCAGGAGGAATCGTAGACACGAGTCTTGAGCGAGCTGAAGGCAGGCTCAATACCAGCGGCGTAGAATTCGCCGTGCTCGGTGGTCCAGAGGTCGAGCTGAGCCTGCAGGGCGGCCTCGTTCTGCTTGCCGGTGATGGCAGCCTTGTCGCCAGCTCTGAGGTCCATTTTCAGGTAGCGTGCAAAGAGCTCGAGCTGCTGCTTGAACAGCGCCTTCTGGTCCTTGGTAAGAGCGTCAATGGCCGCCGGGTCCATCATCATACCGCCGGCGCCAGCGCCGCCGTCTCCAGCCGCAGGACCAGATGACAGGCTGATGCCTGCCTGTGCGGCGTACTTCTGGGTGATGTCGTCCAACCAAGCCTTGCCGTCGTTCTCGGAGCCGAGACGAGCTGCGGGCTCCATGGTCAGAGCAAGCAGCAGGACACCGTCTTGTCTGCCTGAGCCCAGACCCCATCTTGTCTCCAAGTGTTTTCTCACCGCAGTGATGTTGAAGCCACCAGGCATTTTTGATGAGACCATGCGAGCAATGAGGGAGGTGGACTGCTTGCCGAGCTGGCCATTGAAGGTGGTCTGCATGGACGCTCCCAGCTCGTCCAGAGGAGTGTCCTCGGGCTTTTCAGGTGTAGAACCAAACTCTTTTCCAAGATCGCCGAGAATCTCATTCTGAAGGGTGGATTTGCCTGGAAGAAAGGAGTCAGTTGCAATTCTTGATCTTGATGAATGGCATTCTGAGCCAAACTTACCGCCAACCAAGTCTTTGATGGCTTTGCTGAGAGGAATGTCGGTCAATGACTTCTTCAGCTTCTGGGCAACGAGTGTTCGGAGGATGTCGACAGCGCCGACGGGAGCATCTTCAACAGCAGCGGCAGGGCCAGCGCTGGGAGGTGGAGGAGCAGCGGCCGCAGCAGGAGCGGCGGCGGGAGCAGAGGCGGAGGGAGCAGAAGCACCAGCGGCGGGTGCGGGAGCGGCGGGCTCATCCTCAATGGGCTCGACGTCGTAGTAAATATCAGGGCCATCCTTCTTGTAGCACAGAACCTGACGCTGCACCGAGCGGGCGGCGTCGTAGGCTTCGTATTTGGCGGCCAGGGTGCGCTTGGCCATGACACCGAGGGTGTCTGCGGGACCGACCTCGACTATGCGCTCGGTGGTCTTCTCACCGAGGATGACATCTTGGGTCTCGATCCATCTGACGGGCGAGGCGAATTGGTATGCCAGCAGTTCAACGAGCAGGGTGTGGGCGAGCTCTTGCTCGACTTCGGGACGCATTGTGAAGGAAGAGGAGGAGGGTCGGTGTGTGTATTAAGAGGTCTTTTTACAGAGTAAAGAGCGTGTTCATGGGCCGGCCGAGCGTTGATGAGCTCGCAGCGGTCGTGCGCTGAAGGCAGAGGAGGTGGGAGGATTGAGGTGGTGAGGAGGTGATTAAGGTATCGGTGTGGCGGTGGTGTTAAGATGGGAGTTGCAATGGGTAGGCAAAATTTGCCCAGGGCAAGCTCGAGCGAGACGGAGTAGTCGCGGGGGATTGAGATGGATGCGGGAGAGAGGATGGAGGTGATGAGGAGAGGAGCGATGGGAAGGGAGGAAGTGAGGGTTCAAGACGATCAGGACACGATGGTGGTAATGGAGGATATCACAGGCAGACACAATACTACAGACACGACTTTTGTTCGTGAGGGCAAGTCGCAGGCATTCACCTTCGAGGTCCTCAGTAGTTCCAGGGTTGGGCGACCGGGTGAGATGCTGTTGAATGGTTGGATGAAGCTCAAGCCGCAAGCCCGCCCGCCGACAAGATTTGGGTTGGGACGTGCTCAATGCGGAGAGGCGACAGTATAACGAGCAAAAGGTTGGGCCATGCGAGATGCACGCCATCCGCCTGACGAGACGAGAGATAAGCCGTCCCCCGGTAGGTTGGGGTAATTCAGTGTCGCAGTTGAGTATGCAGGCATGCGCATGCATGTAATCCTGCTGTTCGTCACCTGGAAGTTTATGTTTGTCCATCGATGTTGATATCTGGCAGGGTCGGGTAGGGCATGCATGCGCAGGGCAAGGCACACGACCAGGCATGGTATACTGTAGAGACAAATCTCGTACTACCACCTTGCGATTGACACCAGGCACACACTATGTCGCTAGCATAGAAGATTCTCGGGTGAGAGATGAGCATTGCGGGCCGGATTGGCCTCCTGAGAGAAAAAGAAGAAGAAAAAACTAGAGCCCGAGAGATGCTAGTGGGATTGTTAGGCTGTTGTAGTATGGACATCTGGCTACATGAGAGCAGTCCACGGCAGTCTGGCAGCCTCTCTCACCAGTAGGGATCGAGGGAGATGGGCGGATGGAAGGGGAAATAATGGCAGAGCATGGAGCAAGTGTGGTAGTGGAGACGAACTACGCAGCCTTAGTCCTCCCGAGCGCCGGCAGAAGCACAGCAGCTAGTGGCATATGCAGGGACATGCCACTCCTCAACCGCCGACCTGAAAGCTGCTGTCGGGGAGCTGGTTGTGTTGTCGAGAAGAATACTTACCTGGGAAAGAGGCAGATTGATGACAGTCAACCATACACAAGGGATTATCGTCATTGGATCGTCCAAAACATTGAGCCATTGGTGTTCCTGCTCCTTCCCTGCTGCAGCTGCTGCATGCCCTGCTGTTGCTGCTGCTGCCCTGCAAGCCCACCAGCCCGCCAGAATAATCGCAGAGCATCTCGCGGTCCAACGCTTTTTCTACCTCCGTAACCATCCAATCCACCATTAGACACACACTCTCTCTCTCTCTCCCAATCCCCACGCCACAACACTTTTGTCAATCCATCTGTTTGCCTGGCCTGACCCTTACCTGGCTGCCTGCTTGACCACTGAGCCAGGTTGTGTTAAGCTGTCCCGTTCCCACCCGTTGTGTCAACGACTCGCTCTCTCTCCCACCAACAACCCTCCCACCAGCTTACTACTATCACCGGTGCTGCTACCACCACTACTCCTCTACCTCTACCTCTACCTCTACCTCTACCTCCTCCTCATCTTCTGTGCTATACCATCCTCTCTCACTCCAACAACTACTCCTCCCTCCACTCGCGTTCAAGTCCCTCATTCTCCTTCCACCCCTCCTCCATCTCTCCATCAACTCGACCGCAGCTTTCCCGCTAGTGTCTCCAGTTGCCGCAAAAAGGGACCCCGAGCATCAAGTCTGGAGCGAAAAATCTCCAGCTTGTCTATGACCTGAGCTCCGCGAGCCAGTCCTGCATTACATACTACCCTTATTGTAAGTTTGAATATTTCCATTTTCCAGCAATTTGATATCCGTCCGCCTCTTGAGAAATCACAATCCAGCCATTGGCCTTTGCAATCCCCTCTGTCTTTGCTTTCTAGCTTTCTGCCTGCTCCGGCGGCACAGAAGTGACAGCACAGCGAAGCACACGACAGGCCAGGGCAGGGCAGGCACGACCGCAGCCCGCAACTTCTTCGGCCGCGAGATTTCCATCCCACCACCTCACCCATCCACTCCCATCACCCGGGATATGCTCGAATAGCTGCCGACCGCAGCATTTCCCCATCAATCCCACACTCAGACTAATAATGAGCGTCCAGTTCAATAATAACTCCCCCCAGAGACCGGACGCCATCCGCAGGCTCAGCAGCAGAATGTACGGCTCCGGCGCTCAGACTGGCGTTTCCACGCCTCGCTCCCAGGCCGTCTCGCGTCCTCTCACCCTCACCCACGGCTCTCTCGAATACAACTTCTTAATACCCACCGCCCTTCATTTCAGCGCCACCCAGCTCAAGGATGCCTTCCTTGCTACCCTCCCCGAACCCACAGACGAGCTCGCCCAGGATGAGGAGCCTTCCTCCGTCACCGAGCTTGTCGCCAGATATCTCGGTTTCACCGCTAAAGAGGTCGATGAGGGCGACGACCCTGGCTCATACGAGGAGGTTCTGAAGATTATGCTACAAGAGTTTGAGCGCGCCTTCCTGCGCGGCAACGAGGTTCACGCCATTGCAGCAACCCTGCCCGGCATTGTGGAGAAGAAGCTCATCACTGTGCGCTCTTACTACGCCGCTCGCTCAGCGGTCGGTCGCCCTATCAAGGCGCACGAATCTGCTTTGCTTCGCGAGGCTGGCGATGAGAATGCCTATATCTACGCTGTTTTCGGCGGTCAGGGCAACATTGAGGAGTACTTTGACGAGCTCCGCGAGATCTACACCACATACCCGACTCTCGTTGAGGATTTCATCACTTCGGCCGCCGCTCACCTGCAGCAGCTCGCCAGAGACCCCAAGGCTGAAAAGCTTTACCCTAAGGGTCTGGACGTCATGCGCTGGTTGAACAACAAGGATGCGCAGCCCGACACCGAATACCTCGTCTCTGCTCCCGTGAGTTTCCCGCTCATCGGTCTCACCCAGCTCGCACACTACCTCGTCATGTGCAGAGTACTGGGTACCCACCCTGGCCACGTCAGGGAGCGTTTCTCCGGTTCCACCGGTCACTCGCAGGGTGTCGTGACCGCGGCTGCAATCGCCGCCTCTAAGAACTTTGAGACTTTCGACAAGTCCTCAAGAGATGCACTCAGCATCCTCTTCTGGATCGGTCTGCGCAGCCAGCAGGCTTACCCTCGCACTTCTCTTGCTCCTAATGTCTTGCAGGACTCTATCGATGAGGGCGAGGGTGCTCCCACTCCCATGCTTTCCATCCGCGACCTTCCCCGGGAAGCCGTCCAGAAGCACATTGACACCACCAACGAGCACCTGCCTAAGGACAGGCACATCGGCATCTCTCTGGTGAACAGCGCGCGCAACTTCGTTGTCACCGGTCCTCCCATGTCTCTCTACGGTCTGAACCTGCAGCTCCGCAAGTTCAAGGCTCCCACTGGTCTTGACCAGACTCGCATTCCTTTCACCGAGCGCAAGGTTCGCTTTGTCAACCGCTTCCTGCCCATCACCGCACCTTTCCACAGCCCCTACCTCGCAGAGGCCATCCAGCACCTCCAGGATGACCTCAGTAGCATCGACATCCCCTCCTCCGAACTTGGAATCCCCGTCTTTGACACCTGCTCCGGCGAGGACCTCAGGGAGAAGACCAAGGGCAACATTGTCCCCGACCTTGTCCGCATGATCTGCAAGGACCCCGTGAACTGGGAGATTGCCACCGTCATGCCCAACGCTACGCACATCCTCGATTTCGGCCCTGGTGGCATCTCCGGTCTCGGTGTGCTTACCAACCGCAACAAGGACGGCACTGGTGTGCGCGTGATCCTGGCCGGCACCATGGATGGCACCAACAGCGAAGTTGGCTACAAGCCCGAGATTTTCGACCGCGACGCTGAGCACGCCGTCAAGTACGCCGTTGACTGGGTGAAAGAGTATGGACCTAAGCTTGCAAGGACCTCTGTTGGTCAGACTTTCGTGGACACCAAGATGAGCAGACTTTTGGGTCTTCCCCCGGTCATGGTTGCGGGTATGACTCCCTGCACCGTGCCCTGGGACTTTGTGGCTTCCACCATGAAGGCTGGTTACGAGATCGAGCTTGCTGGTGGTGGATACTACAATGACAAGAGCATGAGCGAGGCCATTGCCAAGATCGAGAAGGAGATCCCCGCCGGTCGCGGTATCACCATCAACTTGATCTACGTCGCCCCGAGAGCCATGGCCTGGCAGATCCCCATGATCGCCAGACTCCGCGCTGAGGGTGTGCCCATCGAGGGTTTGACCATTGGCGCTGGTGTTCCTTCGATCGAGGTTGCCAACGAGTACAT
>MSJI02000099.1:0-39426 GCA_001931905.2 Cladosporium sp. IMV 00045
GGAAATGTAGAGAACCATGCTGGGAATGCTGGCAGCATCGGTAGCCCAGAACGGTCCAACAAGCTGGCCTATGGCTGCACCAAGAGGATTTGCCAGCGATGCGATAGCTGTTGCTGATACGCGACCGTTGTCTGAGAACCAGGCATTGCTGTATCTTGTTGGTGCGCTAAGGACGAAAGGTTGGGCAAAACCAATAATCATTTGCCCAAACATGACAACTCCGAAATGGCCTCCAGTAGCACGCGATCCAGCATAACGAATCCAGTTACCGACAAGGACCAGTACACTAGCCGTGACGATGGAAGCTTTTGGACCGCCTTTGTTCAGCGTGTACATGACCAAGGGGCTGACAACGACGAACGCAAAGAGGAAGCCGGTGGAAAGCCAGTTGATAGCGCTCTCAGAGACAGAAAAGTACTCGGCAGACGTTGAGCTCACAGCAGAAAAGGTCAACCAGTCCCAACTGACGATGATGTTTAGCAGCACCAGCTGAGCCAGGCCGAAGAAGCGGCGCTTGTAAACACGATACGGTGCGCCATCGTCGGGCAATTCAGCGGCGACAGGCGGATCGGATGAAAGTCGCTCGTCTTGATATGGTTGATCTGGTCCAGAGACTTCCGTGACAGTTCCAGTTGCGTGCGTCTCGTGTTCACCCTTCATGTCGGGGGCGAGCTGAGAAGGGCTTACCCGCTGCATCTCTACGCTGGCGAGCCTGTCATGCAGCAGATGCTCAGTGCTTGGGCGACGCCCGTCATCAGTGTGCATACTCTGATGTCTGCGATCACAAGAAGGCCATGTCTGAGGAGATGCCTCGAGATAGTGAACAGACTCGAGTTGACTTTCGTGGCGGTCGCCAGGTTTCAGTTGTGACGACCGACACTGTTGTCCATCGGCCAAGCCGGCTATACGCTGGATTGCATCTAAGTTTAGCCCTTATCTTGTCTCATGATCGACTTTCATCTGATCTGGATTTTGTCACGTGATCAAGTTGTTCCTTCCTTTGAAAACTTGGCACAGACTAGCACCCACGGCCGCTCCCGCATTTTCGCGCACATCAACTTCGAGCTCAAGTCGCAGATTTTCCTTCTCAGCGACAACGACTTCGACAACCCCTCGTTCAATCCATCTACAGCGGAAATACTAACCATGGTAAGCATTACCTGAACCCTTGAGCTACATGCCTCTGCTTGTCGCCTCGCGCGCGAGCATGCAGTAGTGATGACCCAAATATCCGCCGGCCTGCAGTTTTTGCAGAGCCTGGTGTGACATGGCTTGAGCCGAGCGCATGGCAGCAATGCCTGCGCTCACAATGCTCTTTAGAGATTGAACAGTTGCTGACTGTTCTTCTCAATGATAGCCTCCCAAAGCTGGCACCAAGAAGGCCGCCCCGGCCCCGTTCCCCCAGACCAAGGCTGGTGTGAACAAGAAGAATGCCAAGGTGAGATTACAGTCCCCACAGCCCTCTGCGACAAGGCGACGAGATACTAACGACGTGTAGAACCCGCTCATTGAGCGCCGCCCGAAAAACTTCGGTATCGGCCAGGACATCCAGCCCCGTCGCAACCTCTCCCGCATGGTGAAGTGGCCGGCCTACGTCCGTCTGCAGCGCCAGCGCAAGATCTTGAACATGCGCCTGAAGGTCCCTCCTTCCATCGCCCAGTTCTCCAACGTTCTTGACCGCAACACTGCCGCCCAGACCCTCAAGCTCCTCAACAAGTACCGCCCTGAGACCAAGGCCGACAAGAAGGAGCGTCTCACCAAGGAGGCCACCGCTGTCGCCGAGGGCAAGAAGAAGGAGGATGTCTCCAAGAAGCCCTACGTCGTCAAGTACGGTCTCAACCACGTTGTCGCCCTCATTGAGGCCAAGAAGCCCGCTCTTGTCCTGATCGCCAACGACGTTGACCCCATTGAGCTTGTCATCTTCCTCCCGGCTCTCTGCCGCAAGATGGGTATCCCTTACGCCATCATCAAGGGCAAGGCCCGTCTCGGTACCGTCGTCCACAAGAAGGTCAGTTTTGTCTATATTGCATATGCTGTAAGAGCGGTCACTAACATCCTTCTCAGACCGCCGCTGTTGCCGCCATCACCGAGGTCCGCTCTGAGGACAAGACTGAGCTTTCCAAGCTCGTCCAGGCCATCAAGGAGGGCTACATGGAGAAGAACGAGGAGGCCAAGCGTCACTGGGGTGGTGGCATCATGGGCCAGAAGTCCCAGGACAAGACCGCCAAGAAGGCCAAGGCCCTCGAGGCTGCCATCAAGATCTAAGTGTAGATCTTGTTGTCAATCTTCCTTTATACCATGCTCGCGCGTTGGGATGAGCATTTCCGGGGGCGGTCCTTGGTTGGAATCGACCCTTGGGTGTGTCCTTTCTCGGTTAGCGTTTTTCTCTAGCGAGGCAAAAAAGTCATAAAAGCTGATGGAATTCGAGGACACACAACGAGACTTTCATATACCCCAGGCTTTTGTTTTCGCGTCAATGATATTGTACGATTCTCATACGTTGTTTGTTTCCTTGTAGCCATCGAAGCTCCCCCGTCACCGAATCGGATCGCAGTGGAAGGTATGCCACCACGCTGTCGGATACGATGCAGGTACAACTCACTCCTGTCACGCGACAACAACAGCGCTAGTCGTAACGATATGGCTTCGACACTAGGCCACGAGCAGCGCCTCTTTTGGTACAGTATCGTCCCTCTTCATGTTACTACCCATTGACAGAGACCCAATTTGTAGGTGCTATGCTCTGGACCAAGTGCACCAACAGCATGACCCTTTGGCCATTCTGCCTCGGTGACCGAATTATTTTGTTTTCATCCCATTCACGAAACGCAATATGCGCTGCTGCCATAGGCTGTGGTGCACTAAGCTTTCGTCCCTACCGCTGAGAGATGCTGAATCATCTCCCTTCCCTCCACGTGCTGCTGCCCCCACATGTCAGAAAGTTAAGTGAAGTCGACCACTTGCGACAAGCCAATTCAACATCAGGTTGCAATAAACATATCGATCTCTGTGTCAGCAACACTCTCCTTTGCCGTACACCGTATAAAATACCACGCAATCCACCATGGAGAGCCCTTCACCACTTGGACATTCCGTCGCAAACATCTCTGCCACAAACACTGTCCACTTAACCACAAATCACCAGATACCACCACCAGCTACCAGCTACCCAACCAACAATCAACATGGAGCTCTACACCTTCACCACCTTCGCTTCTCTCCCGGTCCCGAAGCTCTTTCTTGGGGATAAGAGGGCCGACAGCTTCTCCGCCTGGGCATCTCCCGGCGAGGTCCGCGAGTACCAGCGCTGGATGATGCGCTACCACACCGTCGCGCACTTCAAGGCAATGTCTGGCACCGACGACCTGAACGTCGCCATGGCCAACGCCTACAAGAAGCCGCGCGCTGCGCGCAAAACCCCAACTCCGCCGGCAGCAGCACCAGCTGCCCCGGAAGCGGCTCCCTCCTCGCGCCCGGTGGTGGGCAACTACCCCAACCCACCGGACTCTCAAAGCAAGCCCTCCAACAGAATGAAGGGCATGCTCTCCGGCCTGTCGCGCCTCACCACCGCTCCGGAGCCAGAGACGCCGGAGGCATCGCCGGTGGAACGTCCGTCCTGGTGGGTTCACTCCCCCGAGCTGGAGCTCGTGTCTCCCTACGTTGCGCGCGTCACGCGCAACGTGCAGATCGCTTTGCTCGAGGCCGATCGCCTCGGCATGGACTGCTGGGACTACTTGCAGATGGTCGAGAGGGAGCGTCGCGGGGCCTCCGAGGCTTGAAGACGCGATGCGCTGAGCGTGCGTTGCTGTTCGGCCTTCGGCTGAGCTGACTGGGTGGCGACTTGCTCGTCCAAGACCATTTCTGCTTTTTCTTTTCTTTGAGAGAATTTCAATTTCGTTGATTTGCGAAGGCGTTTGGGAGACTGTCAATTTGCTTGTTTGAGGAGGATTTCTGATTTGCGATGGCGTTTGCCCGATACCCAAGATTGATTTGTGTTTGCTTTTTTGTTTTCTCTTTTGCGTTTGCGTTTGCGTTTACTCAATCTTCGCAGTGGCGTAATGATTATGTCTCAAATAATACCAAAAAAATTCTAAAACTTGACTCCAGTTGATGCGTCCACGTTGTCTTGCCGATCGTGAGTTCTCAATCGTGACAACTCATGTCTCTTACCTTACAACGTAGATTCCGTTCTTGTGCTGCCCTATGTATGATACCTGGCGTGGAAGCAGACATGCAGAGGGAGACTGTCCTCTCAATGAAGAATGCGATGATTGTGGTTTGCTTGATGGTGACTTCGCTTATACTGGTACAAATACATGCAGTAAGTGAATGAACGAACAGATGGGGAAGAGGAGAGTTTCGGTGGAAGCCTTCACACAGCCCACGCTAAAGTCAGTCGCGTCTCACAGTCAGTGTAGGAGCAGGCAAGCGCGCGTCAGCTTCAAGCTCCCGCATCCACTTCAACTTGCGACTCGCGATAATTCATCTGGGTTCTTTGCGCTAACCACCACACCTCTTCAACCGAGCAAAGCATGCGCCTGGAATAAAAGCGACATTGATACACGCGCCTTTCCAAAGCTTCAGACATGGCGCGCTCAACCAGACGGCGGGCTGCGAGCCCTGAGCCGGTGCAGGAACCTGAGGAACAGGAGCAGCAGTCGCAAGATGAGGACATGGAGGACCAGCAAGAGTCGGCGCAACCGCTGGAGTTCAATGAGCCTCTTACATGGCGCGCCGGACGTCCCATTGCTGTCACCGATCTTCTGCGCCGCCTAAGAAAGCTATACGACGAACTCTCAGCAATGGATCAATTCGAGGTGGAAGACCAGATCGGACGTGATTCAGTCACGCCCAAAGCTCAGGAGCTAGGAAACACGCAATTACTCGGCCACAAAGACAAGGGAGTCAAGGCGTGGACGCTGGCTTGCATCGTCCAGATGTTTCGCATACTCGCGCCCAACGCGCCCTACAAGGCCGGCCAATTGAGGGACATCTTCTCTCTCGTCGCCTCAACTGTCATTCCGGCTCTGGCGCATCAATCAGGCCCATATCAGCAACAATACGCTGAGATTCTGAGCTCACTCGCTAATCTGAGGAGTATCGTTCTGATCACTGATCTTCCTGGATCTGAGAATCTCATTCTAAATCTATTTTCGAACTGCTTCGATGTGCTGTCAGGGAATACGAAAGGGGCAGGCGTGGAGCAGGTGGCGAAGACTGTACAATACAACATGACCATTGCGCTCTCTGCGATCATTCAGGAGGGTGGTAAGCCACCAGATGGAGTGCTGGATATCCTACTGGCACAATTCCTGAGAGCTGATCCAGACACTATGGCACAGAGCGGTGCTCCTGTACCGCGATCTCTGGACGATATTTCACCCGCTTACAATGTTGCTCGATCGATATGCAGCCAGTGCACGGAGCCTTTGAGCATCGCAATTAGCAATTACTACAGTTCAGTGCTTATCGATGCTTCAGAAGCTCCCGTGTCCTCCAAGCCAGGCAAAGCCAGAGGGCGCAAGCGCACTCATGCCGAAAGTGAAGACGAGTCTGACGATGGATTGATGACGCCGCCTGTCGAGCAAGACTTTGGGGACGTTGAGAAAGCACATCGACTGCTTCGAGAACTTTGGCGTACTTCTTCCGATGTGATAGACGGGGTTGTGCCCCAGATCACATCAGAAATGAAAGCTGAGAACGTACAGATCAGAACTCTGGCTGTTCAGACTGTGGGCGATATGGTTGCAGGGATTGGTGCGGCAGGCCCTCCACCGCCCGAGCCGCTCGACCCTGCAGCATACCCATCGCAGAGCATCGAGTCGAACGCATCGCAGCAGCCTGAGAATGCGCTGTTCAAGCCGATTGCACCTCACGACTTTTCCTCGAAGTATCACGAATGCTATCACGAATTCCTGCGCAGACGAGTCGATCGCTCGCCTCATGTACGCAGCGCTTGGGCAACAGCAGCGGCTCGCATCGTTTTGACCTCCGGCGGGAACAGAGGTCTCGACGCAGACCAGGAACGGAACTTCCTCAGCGGACTGGCGGACATGCTTCTCGATTCGGATGAAAAGGTTCGTCTAGCTGCGGTGCAGGCGATCGCAGGTTTCAGCTTCGATGCCATAGTTCAGAAGCTGGGCAAAAGCGGCGGCGTTTCTTCTGAGAAGAGCTTGCTCAACAACCTTGCTGGCCGCATCAAAGATCCTAAACCCCATGTTCGCACTGCAGCTACAGAGCTGCTTGCAAAGATCTGGGGCGTTGCCTCTGGCGCTATTGCAGAGGGAAGCGATAGGGTTCGTACGCTACTCGGTGCCATTCCATCTAGCATCTTTGGCGCTGTGTACATCAACAACCCACACATCAACTCACTCGTGTATCGCGTGATGTACGAGTCGCTTTTGCCGATCAGCTATCCTCCAATCAAACCCAGCAAAGCAAGTTCACAGCGTGTGCTTGACAGCCAGAATGGGACAGAGCCTAACCTCGACCCGGACACAATCCGCGTTGAACGCATACTGGTTCTGATCAGAGACCTGGACACACGTGCCCGGACGGTTTTCTTCAAATTGCAACAACAACAGGCTTCCTTGGCGAAGTACATGGAAATGTATCTGAAGACGGGTGAGGCGCTGAACGGCGACGATGCCGAAGTGTCACAGAAGGACGAGAAGAAAAAGCTCGAAAAGTATATCGAACAGCTCTCGAACCTCATGCCGGATCCTCATCTGGCGACCGAACACCTTCAAAAGTTTTCCAAACACCAAGATCGTCGTGCTGATCAACTGATCCGTTTCTGCTACGCCGCAGACAGCGACTATCGCAAAATCACCAAAGCCATCAAAGAGTTCACGAAGCGCCTCACAGAAGCACCTGCTCCAATGCCCACAGTGCTCGACACGATGGTACCACTCATGCGCATCGTTTCGATTCTGGTCTACAACCAAAGCCATGTCACTCCGATGGGCAATATCGCGCGTACAAATGAGAAAGATTTGAGCTCGACTGCACACGAGCTACTCCAAGAGATCTCGACCAGAAGACCAGAAGCTTTCAAAGTACAAGCAAAGGAGTACGTTCAGACGCTCAAAAAGCAAGCGCCAACCGCTTCGACACCGAACGACCCAGAGGCTGTTGAGATCCTCAAATCGTGCGCACACTTCGCCCAGCGTTCGCCAGATGACATGCCAAAGGATCGTGACTTCTACGAAGCAATGAGCGCGTTTGCCCTGCATGGATCCCCACCGAAAGCCTCAAAGCACGCGATCACAGTCATTGCCTCGTCCGCATCCAAGAAAGACATGTACGCCAATGAAATCCTCACGCAGTGTCTTGAAACAGCCGAGCATGGAGAAGAGCACTTTCTGTCTAAACTATCAGCAATGGGCCAGATCTGCCTGCTCATGAACGAGGAAGTCAGGGGACAAAGCGAAGAAGCAGTCACAGCGTTGGTGATTGGGAAGATTCTCAAACAGATTCGCACGCCAGCGGAAGATAGTGACCCAGAGTGGACTGACGATATCGACGAGGATCTTGCTTCCAAACTGTTGGCACTCAAGATTCTCGTGAATAACATTCGAGGCCGCGCTAAATCAGTGACGGAAGAAACGAGAGCTGAGCTTCGCACCGCCGCAAGCCCCGTGTTCAAGTTGCTTAACACCTTGATCGAGAACGAAGGCGAGCTTTCCAAGTCCACGACGACTCCGAAGCACCACAGATCGCAGATGCGTCTTGCTGCAGCCGTTCAACTGCTTAAGCTCTGCTGCAATCGCACGCTAGACACCTTTTTCAGCCATGCAGACTTCAATCGCCTTGCGAAGATTGCGCAGGATCCACTTCCAGAAGTCAGGGCTGGATTCGTCAGGGCTGTTAAGAAATACTTGGGCCAGGGCAAGTTGCAACAGCGCTTCTATGGCCTCGTGTTCATGTACGCTTTCGAGCCTACAAAAGAAGTCAAAGAAAGCACGACTACCTGGCTCAAATCGCGTGCTGCAATGGCGGGCAAGGGCAACGATACCAGCATGGTGCAGGTCTTTGTGCGCTTCCTCAGCCTTCTCGCCCATCATCAAGACTTCTCCTCCAAAGCAGAAGAGCTGGAAGACTTCATTGAGTACATCATGTTCTATCTGAAGTGCGTCGCCACAGACGCCAATGTGCCTCTGATCTACCACCTCGCCCAGCGAGTCAAGACCGTGCAAGACGGCATCGACCCCAGCAAGAGCGAGAACCTCTACGTCCTCTCCGACCTGGCCCAAGCGATCATCAAACGCTTCCAAGAAGAAAAGGGCTGGAGCCTGCAAGTCTACCCGAGCAAAGTGCGCATCCCAGCCGGCCCCTTCGCCGCTCTGGCAGACCACAAGACCGCGCAAGAAATTTCCGAGAAACGTTACCTGCCCGACGAGCTGGACGAGGACGTCATCGCGGACCTTGTCAAGGCCAGCCTCCGACCTAGAAAGCGCAAGGCGGAAAGCAGCACCGCGCCGAAGCAGCCAGCGAAGAAAAGCAAGACTGCCTCCAGTACCGCAACTGCTGCTGCGAAGAAGACGCCCCGCAAAACTCCCAAACCGGCTAAAACGCCCAGGAAGAAAATCGAAGACGCGGTCCCCGAGAGCGAGCGCAGGAAGTCTGCGCGCGTGTCGAATGTTAGAAACTACGTCGAGGAAAGCGGGTCGGAAGAGGAGGAGGAAGAGGAAGGAGAAGAGGAAGGAGAAGAGCACGTGGACGAAGACGGCGACGCCGACGGCGGCGCAGACCAAGAAGAAGAAGTCCAATCCGACACGCCGCCCAGCAGCCACCCGACACCTGCGCCCGCGCGCTCGGCCGAGCAGGAGACGAAGAAAAAGCCAGCCAGACAGCAGAAAGCAGCACCGCCTCCACCGGCCAGGAAGATGCCGACTCGCGGGGGGAGAGGGAGAAACAAGAAGGTCGAAGCTGAACCTGAAGAAGAGGAGGTGGTGGACGGAAGCGGCGGCGAGCTGTCTGACGTGCCTAGTGATTTGGACGCTTGATGTGTGAGATGGTTGAGGTGGCTAGCTAGCTCTTTTCTCGATTTCTTCTTTCTGGCGCGTTCAAGCTTATTTAATTCACATGAGAGGCGGTGTCTTGATTTGCATTCATTCAGTTTTATTTCTATTTCTATTTTTTTTTTTAACTCTTGCTGTTTCTGCGTAATGTGTACATCAAACGGCCATGAGTGCATTGAGTTTTCCGTGAGCGTTCAAAAGTAGCATGAGTATTAGGAGGTTTAATCCTCTTCAGCAGAAAGCGTCGATGTAATTACCTCTTTTCCTTCGTCTTCATATCCTCTCTTCACTTTCCATGTCATGGGAACAGGCTGTTACAGTCTCTTCTCGCCGAGACAAGGAATGCTTGCAAATGGAAGATGGAGGAGCTGAGATCGCGACATGATGTCCAACAAGCTATGAGCACCGGACCGTGCTCGAAAGCGTTCAAAGCCATGTCAAAAACTAAAGCGCGTGGGTTGACAATGATATCCTGTTTCCCAAGAACGAAGAGCGAGCGCAAGGCTCGTCTCGTCTCGAGCATAATCATGGGACAAGCTGTAGGTATTGCCAGTCCACAAAACTTCCATTACATGTACATGACCACTCGCGTGCGAGACGACAAATCGAGCACACGCATAGCCATGGCTCTCGACAAATCCTGTCTTGGGATCCAGATGACTATATCGAGATCCCAAACACGAGATGAAATGTATGCAGTAACTATCTAACTGCTCCCCTTAGGTGATTATATGAAGGTGCCGTTAGCGAAAAAGACCGCTCTTCTCGTTCTAGGCACGTATAAATGGTCAATAGGCTGTAGGAGAAGAATGAAGCCATTGATGATAAGGAGTGCCGTGAGATTGAAGAGAAGAAGAAAGGAAGCAAGACGAAGACGAGAGGAATTCAAAAGATGTGATGGCTGCCAGCTCTGCGCCAATGCCCAATCGGGTATGGCGCCGCTTCGTCTCTCTCCCGCGGCGAGATTCTCAGGTTGGAGATGGGGAGATCAGACATACCGGCGGCATTGGCTGAGAGAAAGAAGAGGGAGAGGGTTTTGCTATCGCTCGATCTCAACACATACCTCCGTTCACAATGAATGCCGGTCAAAAGAGCGTGCGGCGCTTTGCTGCCAACAATGGTAAGTGAGAGGGAAAAGTCCATACGACCATCCATCTTTGCCCATTCGGTATACTAACGACACCCTCTCACCAGCATACCTCTCGCGCGAAAGCATATGCTCCTCATGCATGAACCGCCTCTCTCAGCAGGCGCGCCAGTACGCCTCCGCCGCCGCCGCCGCAACAGCAGAGACCACCTCCACACCCTCCGCCCAGCACATCCCCCCCGTCACCACCTCCAAGGCGGCGCGCAAAGCCTACCGCGTGCTCGCCTCGCCCGTCATCTCGCGCCCGCCCCTCATCACCCGCGACCTCACGAGCTTCGAGCAAGCGTACTTCCTCTACCAAAAGCGCCTGAACGAGCGTCTCGCCCTGCCCTTCAGCCGCTACTTCTACTACAAGAAAGGAACCCCGGCCGACGTCGAGTGGAAGCGCAAAGCCAAGAACCGCAAAACCGCCGCCAGGGACATCGGTGTCTACAGCGGTTACGGCGACGAGGCGTGGAATGACGAGGTGATGGTTGGCGACGAGACGGGCTCGACTGACGCCCAGCGTGAGGCTCTCATTAGGGATGCTGAGGGTAGGGAGATTCTGGCCGCTGAGGCGGTGGGCGACAAGGAAGCCAACAAGGAAGCGGTCACGGGTGATGCGAAGCTCGGCGAGGGCTCTAAGAAGGATTTGGAGTTGCAGGTCCGGAGGCCCATGCCTAGAGTTACCGAAGCGGACAAGGCGAACGACACGCTGAGTCTGAACCGCAAACTCGACCAGACGCTCTACCTGGTTGTAAAGGATAAGGATGGCAGGTGGAGGTTCCCTGAGGATAGGCTTTACGCTGGAGAGAACTTGCTGCAGGTTTGTGACGACCTCCCCATCCCATTCAAAGAACGCATACTAACCCAACCCTCCAAGGCCGCCGAACGCACCATCATCCAATCCGCCGGCGTGAACATGAACACCTGGATCGTCGGCAACCACCCCGTCGGCCACTACCAATACGACTACCAGAACCCCTCCGTGCGCACCCTGACGCACCACGAAGTGGCGCCCGAAGACGCGGCTTCCGTGCCCGCCGTGCAGAAAACCACCCAGCTCGAGCTGGGCGAGAAGGTCTTCTTCATGAAGGTGCGCATCATGGCCGGCCAGGCGGATCTGAGCAAGAATCTGTTCGGTCTGCAGGAGTTCAAGTGGTTGAGTAAGGGGGAGATTGAGGGGGTTGTCACCAGGAAGTATTGGAGTGATGTTAAAGGCATGCTGATGGATCGGTGAATGGTCTTGGAGAAATGAGATGGTCGCATTGATGGGTGTATGAGCGAGGAAGAAAATGTTGGTGGTGGAGATGTTTGTACGAAAAAGAGAAAAGTCAACGGGATGATCACTTGGGAGTTAGCATTGTCCCTTCATTTAGAGCTATTAGTGAGCGAATGTTGTATATGTACGAATACTTCTTGTTTAAACGCACCTGTGGATTGCATGGATGAAAGACTGATGAAGTGTTGATTGGTCTTGAGCAGACGACGGGCGTCATCTCGTCCATGTTGATTATGGCATTGTTCAAATAGGTTTAGGCTTATGAACTGACTTGTTTTTTTTTTTTTTTTTTTTCCATCCTTACGCTCAATTCGACGCCTTGCCGTTGGTGCGGTCCGTTTGGTCCTTCCCACGATGTCGTACTTCCCTCCACACAATATACAATCAAACACATACCCACCTCATATCCTCAACATACAATCCCTCAACAACCCCTCCAGCGCCCTCTGATCCCCCGCGCCCGGTAAGTAAACCATCGCCACCCTCGCCAACCGCCTCGCCTCCCCCTTCTCATCCAACGCCTTGTACGCCAGCGCTGTCCGCCAATAAACCTTGCCCATCTCGCTCGCGGCCAAAAACCCCGGCACCGCCTCCTCCCTCGGCCCAACATCCATCCCAGGCTCGATCCCCATCCCCTCTCGTAGCGTGTTGATCGTCCGCATCCCCCAGAAAATGCACTCCTCCCACTTCTCCTGCTTCAGCAGCGCCAGGCACGTGTTGGCCACCAGCTGCACGCGCAGGATCAGTCGCTCCGCTTGTCCCAGTTTGCCTTCGTAGGGCGCTTCGCGCAGCCGCACTGCGAAGAAGGCGTCGGCGTGCACGTGTCGCGCTCGCCCGTGGATCGTGATGTGCATTGCTGACCAGGCTTGGGCGTAGTGGTCGAGCGCTTCGGCGTAGCGGCCGGCTTGCAGGGAGGCGTTGCCGGCCTGTTTTAGACGGGCTGTCTCGCGCAGGCAGTGTTCCGGGGAGGCGTGGGGCGTTGCTTGCTCTGCTTTCAGCGTGGAGACGAGTTTGGGATCGGGTTCCGGCGAGCCGCTCAGACTCATGCGTGACAGGTTGCGCACATCCGACCACGGCAGGAGGAGCTTGCGCTGCAGCTGGAGCCCGACGTGGGCTTCATCCTCGCTGCGCGCGAACGGGTCGCGCAGGTGCAGCGTCAGGCGCAGGTTGGGATTGAGGCTTGGGTGTGACAGGTCGGCGTAGTACCAGGACTTGGTGAACTTGTGCAAATCGTCCGCGTGCACGACGAAGCACTCCGTCTCCGCGTCTGGGCTCACGTACTGCGGCGCGTCAATCCCGACTTGCAAACTGTGGTTGTCGAAGCGCTTCGCGCGCTCTTCCTGAATGACTATCGGCACGTGTCCTTCGGCCATGACGTGCTCTCTGCTCTGCGGCCATGGCGTCTCGATGCGCACGAAGGAGTTGACGGAGTAGAAGACTTTGTGCGCTTCGCGGTGGATTTGCCGGTTGATGCGGAAGAGCACCAGGGCGGCGGCGTAGGAGTAGGTGGTGTAGTCGTCGGCGTGTTGGGTGCGGTTTGCTGAGGGTGCCAGGATGAGGCGGTAGATGTGTTCGCGGATCTCCGGGGGGAGGGTGAGGAGGTGGAGGGCGGGTTCGGGGTCTGCTGGTGGTTGTGTCGCGGCCATCTCTTTTGGTATTTCTGTTCCTATTCTGCTTCGAGTTGTGCTATCGCGCCGGTCAAGCGGTGCAGGGATAGAATCCTTCAAGTCACGCTACTGGAAAAAGTCTTTGATAGCCATTGGACATGGTATTTTGTCCCGCATTGCTGTATTGTTGCCGCTTACGAAAGCAAAGTGACGTTGGTGGACTTTGTGCCGAGGCATCTTCAGCGTGAGGAATTAACGCAAGGGTTACGTGTATGCTCGATGGTGCAAAACTATCACGGCGAGACAAAGATTTCGATGGAGACCTTGGCTTTGTGATGTTGATGGAATACCAAGCATCAACGAGTGAAAGGTGTCAATGGAAGATTCACAATACGGCGGTGCACCCACTTGGAAACATTCCGTTCCTTCATTATCACGTTCCGACAAGCGGCCGACATGATCTATTTGTATCTCTTCATTGATTACTTCTTTCAATCGCTACCTGTTAGATTACATCTAAGATTACCTCGAAAGTCTCGTGGCATTAGCGCTCGCTCCAGGGTGATCCTCCCAACCGCTCTCCAGCGCCCAGACAGCAAGCTCGACCTTAGCATCGCTCGAAAGATCCTTCGAAGCAACATTCAACAGCGTCAAAGGCTGGTCGGGGAAGTAAAGCATGGTAGCAGCATGAATGCCACGGTCGACGAAAACTTCCATGATGGAACGATCGATGACACCCTCAACATTCCACACAGTCCCGTTGTACACGTCTGCAACGCTGAACCTGCTCGTCCAGAAAACGTCGTCGGCGAATCCGTTCGTCTTGCTACGGTCCAGCCAGAAAGGCATGTCGCCGCTGAACAAGAAGCCGGCGCGGATGCTCTCGCCGGAGACGGGAGACATGAAAGTGAGATTCAGGGTGGGGTTGGCGCCCAGGTCGGTCATGTTGATGCCGGTCACGTTGACGCTGAAGTGCACGGCGTTGGAATCGACGTGCGCGTAGTCGACGACAGCGGAGCCGTTGCCACTCCAGCTCGCCTCTTCGATCGTCGTGTTGGTGATGGCTTCGAGGCCGTAGGGCTCGGTGACGAGCGTCCAGCCAATGCGCGTGGCGTTCGTGATGTAGTTGGCGCGGGGGAGGGACATGGTTGATCGCCAGCCCTCAGCACCGGTTGGGACGCGCTGAGTGTATTGCCAGTTGCTTGCCCATGCGATGTCGATCGGCGCCTGGTCTTCGGGGAGGCCGTAGAAGAACTGGCCGGCGTAGTTGTCCTTGGCGAAGTCGTTGAGGCGCGTGGCGTGGTCGATCTTGTTGAAGTGCGTGCCGTTGAAGCGACCGATGAAGTACTGCGTGACAGAGCCGCCGAGAGGCGCACCGGGCTGGATGCTGAGAGTGAGGAGGTCGAGAGTCTCACCAGGCTCGCCGGTATCGTAGTCACGAGTGGGGATGGAGACCATGTTGGGACACTCGTACTGAGCGCCCAGGAGGCCTTCATCAGTGAAGTTGCTGGTGTGCGTCCAGTTCTTCAGGTCTGGAGAGGTGAAGATACCAACTGTGAATTCTTGCGACCAGGTCACGACCATGACCCATTCGTCTCCGTAGCGGGAGACCTTGGGGTCACGGAACTGGTTGCTGTTCCAGTCGAGGACGGGGTTGTTCTCATACCATTCGAAAGTGTAGCCTCCATCGGTGGAATAGGCGATGTCTTGGGTTTGAAGACCATCACCCTCCTCGTAGTTGGTTGTGAAGATGGCGACCACACCGTCGTCCTGTGAAGGGAAGAAGCCGGACGTGTTGTTGGGGTCAGTGACTGCACTGCCAGAGAAGACTCCGGACGCGCCGGGCACGGGAGGCCACAAAGCGATCTTCTCGTTCGTCCAGTGGTAGAGATCTTTCGACGTGGCGTGGCCCCAATGTTGGTTGCCGGCAACGATGTCGGATGGGTTGAGCTGGTAGTAGAGATGGTAGATTTCGTTCTTCTCGTCGTAGAACATGCCATTGGGATCGTTCATGAAGCCTTGAGGAGGCGAAAAGTGGACTTGAGGTCGGAGACCGCCGGTGTAGTTGCCGGGGATGGGTTCATTTGGAGGGAATGGTGAGGTACTGTATATGCTGGCGTTCTGCTGGGCTGCTGCGGATGCCAGCACGGAAAGACCGGCAACGTAACCACTGGTAGAGACCTTCATGTTTTGCAAGAGAAGAGACGATTGAAGAGCCTGTTGCTTCCGTTCTTCTCAACGAAGGCGATTCCATTGCCGCTTTATACCTACACACTTCGTTCCTCGCGCAATGACATGCGCCTCAACGGCTCGCGAAGGAACGCATTGAGGAACGCCGCCAAGGGCGAGTCCCGCTCTTGGTCAAGACAATGCCATTGCTCTTGCCATGAATTCTCCACTGGTAGCGGTATATTCTTCTCGAATGAGGTAGTCAACCATCGGACATATGAAGCCGCGGATGCTCAAGGAACTAAACGATGAAGAAACGGGCCGATTAGGTGAGGCCGAGTAGGCACCGAATGACGATCTCCCACTGAATCCCCACGCTCCGCCCCTCTTTACCATGCGTCCTCCACATGTTAAGCAGTGATTTTGCGGGCCACCATGGGGTTCCGGGATGCTTCACTTCGATGGTCTGCGGTTTTTGTGTGTTCTTGAGATTGCTCGCGTGGTCTTGGCCTAGGGCAGGGCCAAGCGGCACGGTCGAATGCAGCATTGGCCCGACGCAAGCAATCCACCTTCGGCGAAACGAACGTGTTATGGTATGATGGCTCCCGTTGGGCGTTTGGCGATGATGACATAGTTGTGTGCATGGATATTGGGGTTGTGGTGTTGTTGGAAGTCCAGCGTGGAATCAGGTTTTCTTTTGCCAACGTTGAAGAGAGCTGAGGTGTGTCTTCTCGTGGCGAACCCTTTGGAAATTGGGTCGGCTGCGAGAAAAGCATGGCATTAACGATGAACCAGGAGGTCTTCACCATCGAGTACCTGCCGTATTCCACAATGCTGAAAAAGAACTGTGGCCTTTCGCTAGCTTATCATACAACAAGACTAGCTTTCCGTGGTTGAAAGCCTACTTCATTCTTCCTATTGTATCACGCTAGATGAACACTAACAGAAACCAAGATCACTGCACCCTTGTTTTCCAATGTCCAAGTGCGAGAGCACACTTGTGGTATCGAGAAAATGCCGCATTATACTTCCAGGAACCACAAAACGCCAGCTTGAAGTGTAGAATGCGGGTCTCATCAAACCGTCCCCATTTCCACTTGAACCCTTCAATGCGAGCTTCACAGCCTCAGTGACGTTATATGTCCTGCTTTCTTAGGTCAGACTTCACTCATGCTTCCGCCCAGAATTGTTTGTATGCGTGCAATCTAACAAGCTCAGCCTTATGATTATGATGCAAGGCCAAGGGAGTAGCAGGGATCTAAGTCAAGGTGGTTGAAAGAAAAGGTGAGAGTCTCGGTGCTCAACAGCATCGTGTTTTACTCACTTCAATGGAACCTCCGAGACTTGCGTCAAGGCGAAGTGTGCCCGAATAATTCAAAGGAGTTCGTACAAGTCTATCATTACAATGTTCTATAATCCGTAATCCCACCGAAGTAGCGAGCATACCGTCCAAGTAACAGCAAGAAACGCCTTCGCTCAACGCTCTCCACAAAAGCCACCCAACATTAAGGCCCTCTCGTCATGACCGCAGCTCGGAGAAAATGTAGGGGAAAATGACAACGCAGGCCTTGAAAAACACACCAATGCTCAGAATAGCCCTCAGCGGGATCATCAGCGCGCCAGCCTCGGTGATGTAAATCCACATAGCGTAAAGAGCAACGGCGAAGAAGTGGTAGAACAGAACGAACGGTTGCCTGATGATGCCTGCCAGGAGGCCGACGGGTCCATCGATGCAATTGCCGCCCAGCTTGAAGTACTCGAAGCAGCCTTGCTGCAGTGCCTTCAGTTGCGCGTCGTCGGCTGCAAATAGCGAGTAGAGAGCCATGGCGAGGATGTTGATGACTGAGCTGAGACCCTTGCGCTGCCAGTGGAACGACTGCATTTGTTGGAGGACGAGTTTCGTGTCGTCGAAATGAGGCACGATACTTGGGTGTAGGACTTCGCTGAGAAGCACGGCGTCGTTGAACGCAACGGTCATGCCGCCGCCGGTGAGGGGATGTCGCATGTTCATTGCGTCGCCGAGCATGATCAGACCGGGCTTGCGGTTTGTTGTGGGAGGGAGGAATGAGTTGGGCATCGAGCGGAGACGGTCCTTTTCTATTGCTGCTTCGAAGGATGGCCGTACTTGTTCGGGTAGAGCAGGCACGACCACGTTCTTCAAGTGTCCTTTGACACCACCAGCTTTGACAGATGCTGTGGGCAGATTCTCCGGTATGTCGACCAGCGCTCTCGTCTCGTGGGTGCCGATCTGGTAGAGAAGGATAGGCGCATGGTCGCCGAGAATGACATGACCGTGACCGGGCATGGGCAGAGGCGCATCTATGAGCTCTAGACCCCAAAACTTCGACTTGGCGACAGGCACGTCTGATCTGAACTCCTTTCTGAATTTGCTCGCATAGCCATCGGCAATGATTGTGAGGTCTCCGAAGAAAGAGTCTGGTTGGCCTTTGACCGTGGCTTCGACTCCCAAGATCTGGTCTGTGTATCCGCTGCGCGCCAACCCTGTCGCTGTACCCTCCACGACAGCGACATTGGGGTGTGCGAGTATCTTCTCCCTCAAGCGCTGAACGAATCGTCCGTGGTGGAATGACCTGCCTTCAGGCCTCTTCCTCTTTGTCCCGCGCATCTCGTCTGACTTCACCATGGTTTCCTCCTCTTCCGCGCGCGCCTCGGCCGGGTATGCGATTTGCACCTCGCTGCCGTAGTAGATGACATCGTATCCAAACACCTTGATAGCATCAATGTCCTCGAGGCAATCGCGCAAGCCAAGCTTCTCCAGCGCTTGAACACCGCCTGGTTGCAGCAGTTCTCCGACGATCCTGTCAGGCTCTTTCATAGATCTCTCCAGAACGATCACACTGCGTCCTTGATTTCCCAGTGCTACCGCGACGGCGCACCCTAGGATTCCAGCTCCCACCACCACAACATCGGCCTCATTGTGGAGCAGCCGGCGCTGCTGAGTCTTCTCGTCCATGTGTATGAAATCGTGAATTTGAGTGTTCTTGCTCGAGTACTGTCATCCAATGGAGATCAAAAGAGTATGTATATCGTGTAAGAGAAATTGTGGGCGCAATGGTTCGACGGTTGGTGGGATCGTACGTTTTTCGTGTGGCACCTCCTAGTGGCGTTGAGATCAGGGAGGGCTTCAGGGACCAGATCGGATTTCGCCTTCGCTTCTGTGGAGGCGGGGCGAAGTCCTCGATCCATCACATGTGATTTCCTTCTTTCTTTCTTCACCAACAACCACGACCACGCGCTCTCGATCATGTGATGGCAGACAAAGCTGCATCTCATCAGCGTAGGGATGCTCTCATGCTTCCTGTCACTCGCATGCAGCGTCGTGCAACATGTTGCGACAGACTACCATGGTACTCTCGATAGCTGCCCATCTCTTCAAGCCTCGGTTGGCGTGCATGAAGCACATTCTTCTCACGGCGGTAAAAAGGTCGATGATGTGTGATATGGCCAGTGGGATAACGGCAAACACACTGGGGAATCACGGCATTGGCTACGAGAAAGCCACCAACCGGTTTTCGTACGCCCGGCCTGTCACTGCAGCCTACCGAGCCAGAGTCACCCAGTCGCGTAGCGTGCGTATATGTCGCTTGCGCGGAGATCGGCGACCACAGCAGCGAAGGCGGAGTCGAAGAAAGAACGACCAGTCATCTTTTCCTTGTTGCTCTGCACGTCGGTCTTCCAGGCGTCCGAGAGATGACACCACGCTCTTTGCTGCTCTGGTACCGTACATGCAACATGTAGCCGTGGACATCTACGTGGATCGAGTACGAGGCCTCACCATGATTGCATCTGTTCGAAGCCACGGACGCATGTCGCCGAGCGGCGGGCGTCTAACGAGGTCATCAAAATAAATGGAGACAGCAAATGCGTTATGTGCAATGGTATCCGCATTTGCTAACGCCGGCTTCACCATTTTGGTCGCTTCCGTTCCCAGTGAACGGGATTGATACTACGACCTCGAATCATGCAACCCGAATCATTAATCACGCCAATTGAACTACAATCAACGATGCGTCTGAGATGCCGGAGAATGCCGTGGATTTTTCACTCGCGATCGAGCCGACCGAGACCGGCTTCCCTTCACCATTCGGGGGATTAGCCGCAAATGATCCAACATGCTTGCGACACATCTTACTAGACATCGATACATACACATAAACATGTACTCTACTCCTGTACTGAGTCAGCTTACCCATACCGAATCATGGCCGACTGGGCATTAAGTCCGAACTCGAGTCGTCATGTTGACCCGGCTGTCCGTGCCAACCTAAGGACTTGACCATCCGTTCTGGACGGACGATTGTAGCTGGCATGGTTCCCCTTTCAGCTTGCTGCCGCAACTGGGATCATCAGAACGGGGTTCTATCACACAGCCTTTGCTGATCATAGCTCTCAAGTCCAATTACGACGTGTAATCAGCTGTCCAATATTACCAGGGTCCGGTCTTTAATCAACAACCAGAAGCCGGTATCCTGGGTTGTCTCTGATCACATGTGCTACAGCTGGTTGCAACAAAACCTGTCAAAATGCACCCCCAGCGTCTGCGAAACGAGCTGTGGGGTAACGACGACAGGACGGATCTGTCAAGCGCTTCATTGTGCATCGGTAAAGAATTGTCGACAACACCAAAGGTTCAACGGTGAAGAAGTAGAAACGCCTGTGCACTTCTTTCTCCGCGCACAGGACACCAGACAGTCAAGTTGCCTTCCTGCCACGCTTCTTCCACGAACACGAGTCGTGACCAATCAAGATCCTGAAGACTATCTGCAGCGCATACAGTACACATCCCACGCTCTCCAAATGCAACGATACCAGACACTAGATCGAATTTCCAAACTGCCGAGGCGTATAATGCGACAGGACAGAACAGACCTCACGTATTAGTAAAACATGTCCAATGGGAGCAGATGGAGAAGCATCCAAATTAGGCTGATGGTGATGGTGTGAAAAGCCGGTTTTTCATGGGTATGCACGCCCGACCGCGCTATGGATTTTGACAGGTAACGTTACCACACCGACAGGCATGTATCACGCTGCGAAGGATGCACTATTGCGGCGTCCTTGTTACAGAGTCCATGCCGGTATCTGACCCTGAGTTTTCCCCTCGGCATGCGGCCTCGCGAGCAAGTAGAAAGGCGACACCTTTTTGGACGACAAAACAACCAGACTCGCAAGGCTTTCTTAATAATCAAAATGCAATTAATATCGTTAGGGTTGCTTCTGTGCTTACCGGAGCTTCGTCGGCCAGCCATCGCAATCCGACGATCCAATGTTTGTTGCGGCATCCCTGCTTGTTAGAATAAATGTCTTGTTGTTGCCCAGAGGCTTGCGGCGATGTTCCCTGAATCCGTTCACGCCATCGAGGCAATAGCAAGCCTTAGCACAAACCTGACCATTCGTCGTCGGGGGAAAGGATCACTAGAGTTCCTGCGATGGCAGGGCGCCCGCTGCTAAGACTCGACCAAGCGAGATTTGGTGGATGGGAAAAACAGGTGCGACTCGTGAAGGAATCACCACCACTCGCTACCGGGTTGGCGGTCGAGCTTTTCGTTCTTCGTATATTCCCCATTTCAGGCCCGTCCCCCGTCAGACAGTCACCCGTCTCCCCGAGACGTTGAGACAACAAGCGGCGTCGCGACCGAACCCGGGCGCTTCAGCTTGCGTCGCACAAGTGCGTCGCTCTGTGCGGGCGTCGCTTACAATCCGAAGCGTGCCCACGAACGGGTTCCAGGCGTATGCATCTTCGCCCGGGAACGGATTGCCGATGAGGAGAACTTCGGGAGCTAAGGTGTGGGACCGTTGCCGTTTAGGCCCGACACGGCCGCGCTCTGGAGCGCAACGGCTCAACGGCGGTCCGTCTGCACTTGACTGCTGCTAGCCTGCTAGTTCTTTGTTGTCTGTATAGCGCTCCCAGCCTGGCCCCGTGCGTTTGCGGCGAGGGACGACAGAACAAAGAAAATGACTGATCACTACTATTGTGATCGCAAGGGCGCGGCCGAGCGGGTCTCTGAGCGGAGTACAGTCTAGAGTAGTAGTGGTATGCGACCGCTCCTTCGCGGAAGCACAGGCGCCGATCAGCCAAACAGCAGCAGGATTGCAAGCTTGGAGCGACGAATACCCACCACGAATTCTCGTCGCGGTCAACGAGAAAAGACAAGAAAAAAAAAAAGATGAGACATACACGAGACACGATGTCTCGCCTCGCGTATGCGGACTACTGCTTTAGGGACGGAGAGTCCTGTAGACCTTGCCGCTTTCAGACGCCTTGCCCTTCCACCCCCTTCCAAGGAGGAGTGTGCTTGTGCGCTTGGTGCACGGGGGGAGTTGGATCCATCCCACATGGGTGGTTGTACGGCTTTGTGACCAGAAACAATCGAAGGGGTGGTGGGCAAAATGGGTAAACAGAAAGTGTCTCAGGGCAGATACGGGCGGGTGTGGCGTTTTTGGACCGCCCACTGCGCCGTTGCCAAAAGCACGTGGCAAAAAGCCCGCCTAGACTCTTGTTTTTTTGCGCGTACGAGGACGATGTGTGCTCGAACGTCGCGGATGTTTTGGTGTGAAATGTAGGGGTCGCGATTGGTTCGTGAGAGGCCGCTGCGTGTACTGTGACTGCTGTCTCACACGCTCTGGTGGCAATGAGGGATGGATGGGGATCCTTCTATTTGTCAGCCGTACTGTCTGATGATTGTGACAATATCATGTCGGGAGCATGGGGAATCGAGCTGCGAGTGCGCTGCGAGTGCAGAAATCCGGATTTCGATCACGACATGCAACCGTTGTCGTCGAAGCCCATTCGACCGCATGCTCGAAGAATAAATGATTCGGCGGCATCTCGCCAACGGTGGAATGGTACAAGGCTGCAGAAACGCCGGGACCAGTATGCATGACCTCACACAACGGTGTGTGGGACGAACCAACATCTGCCCTCGTCCAATGCGGCCATCTCGCATGAAGCACAGCGGTGAGGCAATTTTGAGCAACGACAAGAGAGAAGTACTGTACAGTACATGGAGACAAAGCCGGCCATGCCGTGCACAGTGATCGTTATATCATCGCCGTCGACGTGTTGGCTCGGTCGAGCAAACGCTATTGATCGATGACAGGGCCGTGGGATTATTGACAGCGGGCAAGACGAATCGGCCTGCATGCCCGCCCAGCCCGATCCCTGTACGATAGGCGCTCTGTCGTTTCTGCGCTTGCTGCATCGAAGAAGCCTCCGACGGGATGATTAGTCGATGTGTATTCTCAATCTCGTGCGCGCCCACGAAGGAATGATCCAGCGAGCACAAAAGAGCTTGGAGCAGCCCTTTCCCCGCAAACGCAGCGCATGCGAGCACTATAAAATTAATGCAAGCCAGGTGCCAGCTTTTCTTTGCCTCCGAGCCGGCCAAGTGTGATAGCAGCTTAGACCGGGGTGTCATGCAGTAGGCTCCGCGTGGGCGCACCAGACTCCCAGAACCCGGTTCAGAGCACCTCGAGACTAAGGGTCGGGTGGTGAAGGCAGGCCCGGCGCTGGGTTTGGCCCCGTCGGCGGGCGGCTGTGGTGCACGTTGAGGCGTACGATGTGCTACGCTCAATCCAGGCGGACTGCAACCCACACCTGTGTCTCTCTCTCTCTCTCTCTCTCTCTCTCTCACTCTCTCGGTTTCCTTCTGCACGGGGAAGCGAGGGTCTGATGGTGGTATATGTGGTGACGACGATGATGAATGCGATCATGCCTGCCGTGATTATTGGCGACGACAGCGAATGCCAGGCGGGACAAAACAGGGCTGCGACGCGACGACCAGGCTCACACAGAGTGAGGTAACAACAATCACAATAATAAAGACGACATCAATGTCACCGTCATCCTCGCTTGGACTGGGGGGCAAAGGAAGAGGGTGGGCTCAGAGTCCAGCGACGCGGGTCGTGCTCAGAGTGAAGGCAGCGCAGAAGCGAAGCGTCGTCTGATGCCAGTCAGTGGTGGGCCAATGCATCCAGACACCCTTGCTCCCACGGCGATTCGCTACCGAAACACACACCACGCCCTTCTGCGGCCAGCAGACTGTGTTTGGCCTCCTGCTTTGCCTGCCGCTGCGACTTGCGTCTGCATCTCCAGAACTAGTCTGCGTAGCGGATCATGTACGTGCCTGAAAACAGACAGGGCCTGCATGTTAGCGGCGCCAGTGGGCCAGCGATTAAATAGGTAGGTGGGTAGAGGGTTCGGTTTGCCTTCCACCACGTTCACGTCGTTGCCGTTGTATTTACACACTACCACCACCATCATCGCCGTCGATACACACCTCTCTACTTCTACCACTGCCACTGCTACTCCCGAGCCCTCCCCTCAGGCCATCGCCGCCCTCTGCGTTTCCCCTACGCTGCACCTACTGCATAAATTACCTGTCCGCCTGCTGCAAGTGTATTGTGTGCTCTGCCGTGCACCATCGCACTGCTACCGAACCACTCCTCGTTCCGGTCACTCGCACACAAGCGGCACGCAAACGGGATTATCGTGCACATGCTTGCCAGCATCCTCTTGAGCCACTCGACACCGCCGCTTTTTGCCTTGCCTCCGAGCTGATCGACCGGACACTACGTCGACTCGGATATCAGACACCTCACCGCACCGGCTGTGGCGTGTGAGTAGCCATCCTCTCCTGCATGTGCATGCTATGAGTATACGCCTACCGGACGACAGAGAAGTGACTTGTCTGCCTTGGAGGGTCGGCTACACCAGATTGAAACTCGACCATCCCTCGGCTCACCACAACAATACCGGTCTGACCTCCTGGATCAAGCAGAAGGCCTTTAAGATCCGCCGTCTCGCGTGTGGTTCTTCCATTGACGAAGCCTACGACGAACGCCCACGACCTCGATCGATGTCACAGCAGAGGGTACCTTACGACCCTTCGCACCTGCCCCGGCGACAAACAGGCATACCCAGCGCTCCCGACATGGCACAGATACAGCGCCCTCCGAGCTTCCCAAGCGCTGGCTTTCTCGGTCGTTCTGACCAAAGACCAGTGCCTGGGCCTCAGCTACCTCCTCTGCTGGGCTTGCCAGCACAGCAGCGTGCAGCAGACGGATCTGGCCGTCCCATGCAGCTCCCTTCGATGGAGCCATCCCCGACTATGAATGATCCGCCGAGACACCAGGGAGGACGTGTTATTCCAGTCGCCAACCTGCTCTCTAACAGCCCTCAATCACCAAACAGGACATCATTTATACAAGCGGCACCGCCTCAACCTCAAGCAGGCGGATATAGGTCGCCGACGGAGCCGCCTCACATCTCTCCCAATGCACTGCCTCAACAACGGCCGACGTACCAGCCCATAGTCCAGCATCGTTTGGACAACCCACCGCAGTACCTCAATCGCGCGCAACCACCTCATCCAAGACAGCAGACAATCCCACCTGGCCCGCCCCCACCCGCACAGTATCCTTCTCCGACCGCCGCATCGAGAGACGAAACGCGATTCAGCCCAGCTCCGACCAGCTACTCGACTCCAAGCTGCTATGATTCTCAAAGCGAGATATCACCGACGACGGTTGCGCCGCCATCACATGTGTTCCCTCGCATGCCGCAAGCTCCGCCCCTGAACTACAACCTCACCATAAGACAGCAACCTGCTGCAGCCCGAGCCTGCGGCTTCGGCGAGCGCGATCGTCGAGTCATCGACCCACCCCCAATCCTGGAGCTGAAGATCACCGACAAGACGACAGGCTCCCCAGAGCAAGACCACAACGGCATGCTCGCTCTCCACTGCACACTCCTCAACCCCTCCAACCAAGAAGACGAGACGCAAATCCCCGCCAGCGCCAGCACGGACATGCAATCCACGCGGCGACTGATGGGAACGCTCGTCGCGAGCCCCTACCAAGCCAAAGACGAGCGCGGCGTGGCGGGCACCTTCTTCGTCTTCCCGGACCTGAGCTGCCGCGCCCCCGGCCGCTACCGCCTGCACTTCAAGCTCCTGCGCATCGACCCCTACAACATGCAGCAGGGCACCGTGCACGGCACCGTCGCCAGCATCATCACCGACGTCTTCAGCGTGTACACCGCCAAGGACTTCCCCGGCATGCGGGCGTCGAGCGCTCTGCTGAAAGCGCTGCGGAGACAGGGACTGAATGTTGGTGTGAAGAAGGGATCCGAGGCGCGGAGGGGCAAGGGCAGGATGAAGAAGGAGGACGCGAGCTCGTCGGAGGATGAAGACAGCGATGGGTCTGGTGGGGAGAAGGAAGGGATGACGAGGCGGGTCGACAGTGGTTCTGCGCTGGGTGGGGATTTGAGCGCGAAGGTTCGCAAGACGAAGAAGAAGAGACGACACTCTTGAGTGAGTGAGTGTACTAGTGTCACTGTGGTCTGGTCGGCCGGATGCGATCGATCGTCGTTAAGGCGATGTGTGCAACGTCGCACACAGCGGGCCGCGTACAAAGGGGCCCGGATGGAATCTGACCCAAGGCACTCACACATACCGATACATGTAAGGCCTCAGGGGGATGCTTTCCCAGAAAATCCGACATCTCGGTCAAACCACTAGATTGTTCACCTTGGTTTTAACGCCCTGTTCGGTTGGGTCTTCTCGGATTTTCCATGGTTGGTCGGAGGAGGAAAAACCAGCAAGATGAAGAATGAAAAAGAAGAAAGCTTCACAACCATACGACTCGCGCGACTTGTCTCCCTCTCGAAAGATCGAGAGAGACGAATCCGCGCAACAGCACTTATTAACCCCAGGCATGTCGATGAAAAGAATGACGGGGATATAATTTTCGGTCTTATCTCCTTTGTTCGTTTTTCCTCGTCGTCAGTCAACATGGGCGGCAAACTGTCTCGGCTTCACGTTCATCTTTTTCTTGTCTTTCCATCTTCACCTCTTGTCTGCTGCACGTCTCATTAACCTGGGAAGGAACACGAGGGAATTGAGAAAAAGGGGGAGGGCAAGGCGGCATGCAAAGCACAAGGACATCTCTAATAATAGCGAGTTTGTAGCATCACGCCTATCGCCTCTCAGCGTAGGATACGAATTGAATGATACCCGTTTGCTTTTTGCGGATGTTCCATTTTTGCTATTCATGAACATATCGAGAAAGACCAACTAGGTGGGAAGGAGTACATACTGGAACGAGCGCCTGTTTCGCCACTTCATCTTACCGTTGTACATACATAAATATTCCATTCAATCCTCCCTCTCAGGAGTGATTCCTATGCTTCCCCCTCGAATCCTCCAAGCCATCATACAAATCGACACCCCAAGACTTACTCGGGTTGTTGAAGCGCGTGTGATACTCGGCCAGATTTTCGACGCGCTCGAAATCGCCATCTTCCAACTCACACTTGAGCGCGGCGAAATTCTCAGCGATGCGCTCCGCGTGGTCGCTCTTGGGGATGATGCTCGTGCCGCGGCGCAGACCCCATTGCAGCGCCACCTGGGCGGGCGTGCAGTCGCGCTCCGAGGCGATGGAAGTCAGCACCTCGTTCTCGAGCAGCTGCGGCGGCTCGCCTTTGTCGTAAGTCGGGTTCGTGCCCGCGAAGGGCGAGTAGGCCGTGACGTGGATGCCGCGCTCCTCGTGCCACGCGATCCAGTCGCGTTGCGGCAGGTAGGGGTGCAGTTCCATCTGGTGCACGGCGGGCGGGTGGCGCGTGTGGTTGAGCAGGTTCTCGAGCTGGTAGGGCGAGAAGTTCGATACGCCGATGTGCCGGGTTTTGCCTTTGCGGACGAGCTCGGACATCGCGGACCAGGTTTCTAGGTATTCGATTTTGTGCCCGAAGTGGCCTTCGGTGACCGGCCAGTGCATGTGGTACAGGTCCAGGGTTTCGAGGTTCAGGTCGCGCAGGGCGATGTCGATGCCCTCTTCGACGTTTTTGACGCCGTGGCTAGGGGAGTGTTAGTATGTTGGAGGTTTGATGAGGTGGGGTTTAGAAGAAGGCCATACTGATCGTTCCACAGCTTGCTGGTGATCCAGAGGTCCTCTCGCTTCAATCCGGTCTTTGCCAGTCCATCGGCGATGCCCTTTCCAACCAGGTCTTGGTTCTTATATGCCGCGGCGCAATCGATGTGTCTGTAACCGGTTTGGATGGCCCAAGAGACAGCTTCGGTGGCATTGCTGCGGTCCAAGTTCCAAGTCCCAAACCCGATCAACGGGATAGAGTCCAGACTCAATGGCTGTCCTGGTGTCAAGATGGTGTTGGGTGAAATGGGAATCTGAGCTCCAGGCCCTTGTCCCAAGACTCGAACGACTGGCAATGCCAGCAGCAATGAAAGGAAGAAGTCCATTTTCGATGGATTGATGAAAAAGGAAAGGAAGGACAACAGAAAGACAGTCGTCTTACCCATTATGATCCTTCACCCACGAGCATGCCCATCCGAGCCATCCTACGCCGCCAGCCTACCTCTTACACTTTACTTCTCCACAAAACCCCTTGTTTCGTCATCGTCGTCGCGCGTTGTTGATCTAGGCTTTGTCTTTCGCATACGCGGCACCGAAGCTAGGCAAATCCTTCCGAGCAAATGTAGAGTCACACTGACAAAGGAAGTGTTGTGAATGCAAACATCAAGAGCAGAAAGAAATGTTTTTGGATGTTGGACGTTAACAGAAAGGCCCTCCCCTTCCCCGCTATAGGCTTTGCTTATAAGGCGGCGGTCAGTCAAGTGGATGTTTTCTTACGGCCCGCTGGACGAATCACGACCAATCAGAGGCGGCGGCGCGAAATCTCGCGACAGCGCTGCAAAAGGTTTACTTTCAAACTTTTGGCTTGCCCTTCCTCTTCTTCTGATTCCCCCTCTCCATATTGAGGAAGGCCACTGCAAGGTGCAACAATCGCAAAAATGAAATACGTTCTTGTATCCGGAGGTAAGATCGAAATTTGTCGAAAAATCCCGAGTCTCCAATGCTAATTATGCCTTCTGCAGGTGTCATCAGCGGCGTCGGAAAGGGCATTATCGGTACGCTTCCTCGAGGTGATGGATGAGAATTGGTTGCCAGGCAGTAGCTCACATGTGAAAAAGCCTCTTCCGCCGGCCTGCTGCTCAAGACCATGGGCCTGAAGGTCTCGAGTATCAAGATCGACCCGTACATCAACACCGACGCTGGCACCATGAACCCGAAAGAGCATGGAGAAGTCTACGTCCTGGACGATGGCGGAGAGGTCGACCTCGACCTGGGCAACTACGAGCGTTACCTCAACGTCACCCTCACCCGGGACAACAACATCACCCTCGGCAAAATCTACTCGCAGGTCATCGAGAGGGAACGCAGAGGAGATTACCTGGGCAAGACTGTCCAGGTCGTGCCCCACGTCACTGGTGCTATCGAGGAGTGGATCACAAAGGTCGCGAAGGTGCCCGTCGATGACTCGGGCGAGGAGCCGGACGTCTGCATCATCGAGCTTGGTGGTACCGTCGGTGACATTGAGAGCATGGCTTTCGTCGAGGCCCTTTGCGAGCTCAGGCGTAACTGTGCCAGGGAGGACTTCATGCAGATTCACGTCTCCTACGTCCCCTTGGTGCACGGCGAGCAAAAGACCAAGCCCACGCAGATGGCCATCAGATCCGTCCGCTCTGCTGGTCTTGTTCCGGATCTCATTGCCTGCCGCTGCGAGAAGCCTTTGGAGGAGGGTGCGATTGAGAAGATCGCTCGCTTCTGTCAAGTTGCCGTTCCTCATGTTCTGAACGTCCGCGACATGCCGTCCACATATCAGGTCCCAATCCTGCTGTACGAGCAGCAGATGCTCCAGAACATGACCTCCGCTATGCGTCTGGACACCATTAGGGTCTCGCCCGCCCTGCGTGAGAAGGGACTCGACATCTGGAATACCTGGAAGGGTCTGTGTCTTGGATTGGAGAACCTCAGAGAAGACATCAGCATTGTCCTTGTCGGCAAATACCTCGAGTGCCCCGACTCCTACTGCTCTGTCATCAAGGCGCTCGAGCACGCCGCCATGCGCTGCAGGCGAAAGCTGGATGTGAAGATGGTGGATGCCGAGCACCTTGAGCCTGCTGCCAACAAGGCGGATCCCGCAGCTTTCCACAAGGCGTGGCACGATGTTTGCACTGCTTCTGGTATTTTGGTCCCCGGTGGCTTCGGTACCAGAGGCACCGAGGGCATGATTGCCGCGGCCAAGTGGGCTCGTGAGAACAAGACTCCTTACCTTGGTATCTGCCTTGGTATGCAAATCGCCGTCGTAGAGTTCGCCCGCTCGGTCTGCGGCGTGCCTCTGCCGCAAGCATCCTCATACGAATTCGACAACAGAGACGAGGACCGCATCATCGTCTCCATGCCGGAGCACCACACCGGTGTCATCGGTGGCACCATGCGTCTCGGTCTGAGGCCCACTCTGTGGCAGCCTGAGACCGAATGGTCAAAGCTCCGCGCCCTCTACGGTCTGGAGAATGAGAGCATCAGCGAGCGCCACCGACACCGCTACGAAGTCAACCCCGAATACATCAACCAGCTGCAGGAGAAGGGCCTGACTTTCATCGGCAAGGACGACACTGGCGTGCGCATGGAGATCATCGAGATGAAGGACCACCCGTGGTTCGTCGGCGTGCAATTCCACCCCGAGTACCTGAGCAGAGTGCTCGTCCCCAGCAAGCCCTTCCTGGGCTTCATCGCCGCCTCGGCTGGCATTTTGGACGACGTGACCAAGGCGGAGCGCGCGCAGGCTGTGCAAGGTCTCCCCACCGGTATTGATCACGTCAAGATGAACGGTACTGTTTGAAGGGATGAAGCGGCGTACAAGCATCCTGTACCGTAGAACGTCTGAATGTTTGGAAAAGGGAACGTTGGGCTGGGAATATGGCTATTGGAGATGGGGAGGATTTCCGTGATGGGTTGGTTGGATTCTACGAGTTATCAGTTGCATTCGCAGGCGCTTTGGGTGGCCTTTGTTAAGAAAAGAATATGGAGAGCATTGGCGCTATGATGAAAAGGATAGAACAATTTTTTTTTCCGACTGTGAGGTGTTTGGCACGGTGTTTTTAAAGCCATACATGGAAAAATCAACGATTATAATATATGAGAGAAGACCTAGATTTCAACTAGGTATGAATGGATTTGTTTGTTTGAAGCGAAACACATTCCCTAGAAGCATTTGATGATACCTCCGTATTCTTTCTGTCGATCAGCGTCAAGTCGGTGATCGCCGAGTGCAGGTGGAGCTCTGCCTTCGAAGACCGTGGAGTCGAGCCCGTCCGAGTAGCATGAGAGTGGTTCGCGCTAAGACAGGGCGAACGTCACTTCCCCATACAGCTAAGAGATCCGTGGATGTCCGTTTGCTCCAGTACCTGTTGTGGCGGAGTAGCGATGCCATCATTTCCTACAGTTGCTTCTGCGTATTCCTATGGCAAGGTTGGAGTCGCAAGTATCGCTGTGATACCTTTGCGCAGCGATCAAGAAGAGTTGCATATGGTCACTAGGACCCCAAGCAAGCAAGCTCTCGGAGGACAGAGTTTGTGAGGTGGCGCAAATAATGTATGCATCGTCAGACGGATGGCGCGTTGCTGCATGCGTTGAGGGCAGCGAAAGTCCTGGCACTGGCACTTGTCACTGGCAATCCTGCGCCCACCCGCCTTCCATGTTGGCTTCTGGGCTTGGTACTTGGTACTTGGTTAGGAGGTAGCCGATGATGGGGTGGGCGATTGAAGACAAGCTGCGGAGAAGTGTCAATCCAAACCTCACGTCCTTTCCTTCTTCACTCTCTCTCACTCACTCCTACTGTACTGTACTAAGGCAATACCCGACTCGGCTCGGCATCATATTGACGCTTTTTCTCCTTCGACTCTCAGCGTCAATCGCTCTTACTCGTGTATTGCTCAATGCTTAGTTCATACTGACGGCAGCCACCAACCGTTGCGTGCCCTGCTTCTTCAACTCCATACCCCACAGCTGCTTCCTATACTACACCACCTCCATTGCTTCTCCGCCCTCGCCACGGCAAGTGAGAGTTGTGATACAGCGACGAACATTCAAGGTGAGCCATTCAATGATTTCCTACCCAGCATTAAAATCACACATACCGGCCTCTGCCTGCGGACCCATCACATCATCGCCGCACGCATCTCCGACCCACCTATTCAAAGCCATAAGCACGTACACCTTTATAACCCAACATTTACCTCCGACCCTATGACTTCACGCAACAACAACCACCACCGCAGCGCCAGCCCACGTTTCCAAAGCATCAAAGCCGTCTTCGAGCAGGCCGATGCCCTCACCCCTCCGCCTCCACGACCGTTCTCCCGTCCTTCCAGCCCCAGCCCCAGACTCCCCACTAACGAAGCACCCAACCCAGTGTTCAACCTCATTTCACGAGAAACGTCTCGAGACCAGCAAGAAACCATCGACACCCTCCTAGAAGCCTCCACCAACCACCACTGGCCCACCTCGCGCGGTGACCAGCAGCTGCGCCCCAAAGCTTCCTGGATCGGCCCTCCGCCGCCTTCCCGCCTGCCTTCTTCCTCAAACGGACCTCTCGCCACAATGGCCCACAAAGTCACCATCAAGTACTCATCCCCCGGCCTACAGCCTCCGGTATACATCACCACCAGCCTGAGCGATCCGCAATGGGACTTGCTGGAAATGGACTGTGGCGAGCTGCTCGGTGGCGAGCGCGAGTTCGTCAAGACTTTCCAAGCAGACGAGGGTGAGTACCAGTATAAATTCAGGCTGGGCCCGGGAGACTGGTGGGTCTGTGATGAGGGGATGCCGACGCTTGACGATGGGCTGGGGAACAGAAACAATGTTCTTGTCGTGAAGGATGGGGTTTCGAGCAAGAAGACTGCTGCGCATCCGCAACATTTGGCGGAGGATGAGGATGCTGCTTTTTCTAGTGAGCTGGAAAGAGTACCGACGTTGCCTCATGAGCGGATTTCTTCTGAGCGGAACCCCAAACGTGATAGTCTTGGGGATGATGTGGTCGGTGATAAGCTGGCTCAAGACGTCAAGATGGAGGGTTCAGACGACCATCAGGCTCCGCTTTTGCCGCATGAGCAGAATGGCACTCCCAATCGCAAAGTTGGCGTACAACCTGAGGGCGTGCCCATGGACTTCTCTGCGGATGATGAAGATGGAGATGTCGAGCCTTCGCACTACCCCCAGTCTCCTATCTTTGCCCACGAAAGGGATGTCCCTGCAAGGGTGCCAACTCCTGGAACCGACGAGGATGAGGACTACATGGAAGAGGCCCCATTAATGAGACACGAAACGCTCTCACCAGAGCCGTCAGAAAGACACCACGCGCCACGTCTTGCTCACGAAAAAGACGACCGTCACGACGAACACGACTCAGACGTCCTCCTTTCTCCTGTATCTCCTACGTCATCAGCGCATTTGCCAGTGTCGCGCGATCACATACCTGCTGAAGCGGATCCGAACGATCCCTCCCTCGAGAGACTCCCCACTCACCAAGAAGGCATACTCGAATCTCTCCGCCGCTCCTCGATGCGCATGTCGAAGGACGAGGCGCTGCAAGATATCATCACGTCGACGTCACCGGTGACGAAGACCATGAGCCACACTTCCTCTCAGTCTCCGTCTTTGCCTAGTGTGCTTGAGGATGAGGAGGAGCCGGAAGACGAAGCGCTCGGTCATGATGGTAGCAAGCCTACGGCAGAGTCAAATGTTCTTCCGACATCTAGCGCCAGACCTGCTGCGCTCATGACTCCGCCGCGCACGCCGGATGAGTCTAAACTGCCGGATGAGGCTGGCCATCATTTGTCCAATCATCATCACAAGGCTGTGGCGGAGAGAGATATGCTCGAAGAGGCCACGCACGATGTGTCGCACCACGAGTCCGATCAAAACAAGTCAGTAGACCATCAGACGGATGCGGATGGAAACGCAGGGGCAAGCGCAGCGACCAGCAAACCGGCGAGCAAACCCAGCACGCAAGCTAAGAGCAATAGTTTCTTCGGCGGCTTCTTCCAAAGCGCCCTTGGTCTCGTTTTGACGGTGTTGCTGGGCGCGGGTGCAGCATGGTTGGCGTTCAGAATGAGTGACACCATTAAGGATGGCGGCGCGGCGTTGACTTCCTGAGATTTCTCTTTATTTGAATCCACGACTGTTGATGATTCGAATTGGAGGAAAGCAGCATACACGCTCGATGGGATATTTTCTCCGTTCTCCTGGAAGCGTCTTTCCAGCAATCCTGAGGTTTTTCGTTTTTCTTTTTGGCTTGGGAAACAAGCGCTTTTAACTAGTGTTTATGATTGAATGAGCTACAATACGCCGCGCCAGGAGGAATTGCTTTACGCGAGGTAAATGTCAAATTAGAACGGCAACATCGCTCCTCTCTATTCGAAATTCCTCTGAAGGATTTCCTCCTCCTTTCTGCATGTTTCTTGCCACGCTGCGTGGCGTCGTCTCCCCCAGAATTTGCTTCGAGCTAGAACAGCGCTCGGGCGCTATCCGGCAGCAAGTGTGGGCGGCGAGACTTCATCTCTACCTGGTGGCTTTAACCAAACGCCCTCCTCCGATTAACCGACGTTCGACTACACTTCTCTGTCTTCCTAATTCTTCATCCTCGCTTTAACAGGTCAGTGGCGATATACGTCTCCACCGCCAGAACACTGCACACTTGTCTCGACATCCGCCACATCGACAGGAATTACTCTTGGACTTCCGCCCTCACTTGCAAACGCTTCATACGGCAAAAGCAATCTCGAATCTGCACCTACCACCCACCCATCTCCCGACTTCTACACAACTCCCCGCGAGGGAGCTTCCACACCACCTAACGACCCACGTACACTTTCGGATCACCTCGCCTGCGCTTTATCAGGAACTCTATTCGCTACCTCTGGATCGACTGCTCAAGACTACCCTCAAGTCAACACTCCAAGGAGCCGAGACAGGCGCAGCGCATCATTAGAGAAGAGCGCAGGGCACAACACTCGGATTGCGGGGAGGAGAGGGAGAGGGCATAGTTGGCAAAGAGAACGTCGGGTCTCTGGAGTAACAAGGGAAAGGATTCGTGGCGAGGCCGAAAGCCGGCTCCTTGCAAAGAGTTGATCATCTCTCACAACGGGGGTGGCCAAAGTCTCGAATGGTGGCGTAGCGAGCGATGGATCCGCAAAGCCAGGCTTTCACCCCGTACAGCAGCAACAACGAGACGTGGCGCCTGCAGTCCGACGTCCTGCGCGTGCAGCAGGTGCAGGCCGAGCACGCGGAGCGCATCGCTCGCTTGGAACGCCGGCAGGACGACGATGCGCGCATGAAGAGCGTTTGGGGTCAGAGCTCGCCTTTTCCTAGCGTGCTGAGCGGGACGCCGCAGCAGAGTATGTTCACTTGGGAGAGAGATTTGCGCAAGGTTGAACATGGATGAGAGAAAGCTGACTTTGTATTCTCTGCAGCACCGTATCAGCAGCCGCCGAGCGACCAGTTCCGCAACTTCGACGACGAAGCAAACAACCTCATGAGCAGCCTGCATCTCGACGCCGAGGAGGAGCCGCGCAGCAGAGCCGCCGGCGCTGCTTCGCGGGCGAACAGCGTCCGCTTCGACGAGACCGCGAACCAAAACCACTTTTCACATTCGTCCAGACCTTCGATGGACTACCTGCCAAGAGCTGGCAGCGGCTTCGGCGGGCTTTCGATGAACGAACGTACTACGTCGCACAAGTCGGAGGGGAGAGCGAGCTCTGTTCATTCCATGCGCTCCGCCGCTTCGGGGCGCGCAAACAGTCTGAATTTCGAGACGACTTATGGCATGGGCGATTCTTCGCGTTCGCCTTTGGATACGCCTGCTCTGGCTCCCGGACTGTTGCTGTTGGGATCCGTCCCTGCCATTATCCGGTGTTGGATGAACACGAATTTCAAGCATGACGCGCTGCTCTACGCCGCTGTGTGCACCGGCTCATACAAATCCTATCTCGACATTCGGTTGATTCAGAAGCTGGGATTCGAGAATGACATTGCGAGGGATTCTGATGGAGTCCCGACGGTCGAGTTGGCGGTTTACTTCCCCGAAGCGGTGCCACATCCCACTTCTTCCCGGTCCAGCAGTCCTGCGCCGAACTTGCCGACGTTGACCGTCACTTTCCAAGTCGTCGATGCGAGCTCCTACGAAGGCGATACTAAGGCCATTCAGATTTTCATCGGAAGCGACACGCTCAGAGCGCACAGCGCTGATGTCCTTCTGTCGTCAAATAGCCTGACGCTGTTCGATGACGAGCGGAGCAAACTCAGCATACCGCTTGTAAGACCTGAGAATGAAGCGTCCTTCAAGAGCCTTTACGTCAGCAGTGGCGATCCACTTTCTACGAACCAGTCCAAACCCGAAACAAAGGAGAGCTCTTATCTCAACGGATTGGGTCAGGGCAGTTCAGGTGCTTCCGTGACGTCGGCAGCGACAAGTCCGCCTCCATCGTTGAAGTATCGTCCTCCGACCGCTCTGTCATCGGATCCTGCAAGCGCACCTGGTGCAAGTTCCGACACAGCCAGCCGTCCAGTGAGCCGGCAATCGCCCATCTCACGCCACCTCCTCAACCCAATCAACACACAACCAGACACCCAACCCTCCCAAACCGATCCCCCATCCCAACCCACCACACACACCCCACCCCAACGCTCCCTCAACAGCCCCGCCATCTCCTCCAACTGGCGCCGCGACGCGCCACAAACAACCTCCACCCCCGCCGCAGCAACACCAACCAGCACTACGCTCGACTGGGCCAACGCCGGCAAACCCCGCGCAGACACCTCATCCACCGCGTCCGCAGCCTACCAGCGCAAAGACACCGGCATCAAAGTCCTCAAACCCAAATCCGCCACGCGCACCTTCTCGGGCACGTCCGCGACCGCTAATCCTCTTTCTTCTTCGTCCGCTGCGGCCAGTCCGGCGGATGGGCGGAGTAGGTTCTTCGACGAGGGGATTAGAAGGAGTGGGGCGGAGGGGGGCGAGCAGAGGAAGGAAGGGGCGGGTGGGGTTGTTGGTAGTGGTGTGACGCAGCCGAAGACGAGGTCGAATCCGGTCGGGGGCGCGAGTGCGTTTTCCTGGCTTAATTCGGGGGGGTTGGGGAAGTGAGTGAGTGAGTGAGTGAGTGTAGGTCAAGTGCGTGGCTTCCTTGGTCTTTGTGTTTGGGAGGGGAGGTTGTTGCGCCGCGGGTTCATTAGATTTTGCGGTCTGGTTGGGTTTCATAGATGCGGCGGGCGGATTCACCTACCTGGTACTTACTTGGTTTTATGCGCATGGAAATGCGACGAGGGCGCATGTAGGGGAGAGAAGTTTATGGACCAAGATGCATGAAAGGGCGTTGCGTTCGGCCTTCTGCAGTGAATCGGAAGAAGAACGCATTGTTGTTTTATGCTATGTATTGATTTGAGGCCTCGCGGCTATTTGTCAGAAGCGTTTCTCAGACCTTGTTCCTATTCGTAAATCGATGTGATGTATCTCAAGGAATTGGAGGAGTAATCGAAGGATTTGGCCGCCCCGTGATATGTTGAATCAACGATGCATCACAGAAAATCAGAGGAGTTTTCGAGCAACGACATTACTTCGACGGGTGATACAGTACCTCCTACGTCTGGAAAATGACACTTCCACTCCCCTCTGATCACAATCGCTTAAACTTACGCATTCCGCAATGTTATGCCAATACGGATGCCGGCAGCCTGGTATGGCTTACATGCTTAAAGTAGTCTTGGCTTTTCTGCTAGTGAAGGGGAAAACTCCGTGCTCTGGAGAAGTTGACAAGCAGAAGAAGGCTTAGATTCTTGCTTTCTTGCTGACCACAGGATGGAGTCCACTTAGGGCTGCGTCGGTGCGGTTGCCGCGTGGCCCTACTACTGGCGCAGTCGTCGTCGTCGACTTCATTAACTTCTTTTGTCGCTGGGCGGTGGGTTTCATGTTGTGCATGAAAGCATGTTGACAGAGTAAGAAGTGAGTCTGTGTATTGGAAGTGGTTGGACTTCATTGACCGTACATTTTGCAGTGAACGGCCAGCCAGACGCTTCGAGGAACAAGAATCACCAACCCACGAAAGACCCGCAAACGTTCAATCGAAATCGAAGTTTCAACACAGCCCAGTCCAGCCTACTAGCATAGTCAGCAGCCAAAGGTCAACGCATTTACTATTCACTAGCCATACCTGCTACTGCGGTTCGCCGACGTGGCTATCTAGGGCTCGGCAACCCTGCTAAACGTGCTAAACAATCTACCGTACTATCTCCCATACCGAAAGAAGAAGATGGCTTCGAGGCGCTCGCGGCGTGCCTCGTCATCATCATATCTCTCGCTCTTATCATTGGCTTCTGCAGTGGACATGGGAGTCCTGTTCGTGCGCACGCGGCCCTGTCAAGACGTTGTGGCTACTGGTCTCGGTTCTTCTCTTGACATTCTATACCGGGGCTTGATGCCAGAATCAGGAAGATCACCGTCGCGGCGAACACCTGATGTCGCCTCGTGTCGTGGCTTTTGGCATTGGCCTTTGCTGCTTCTGGGACTTACCGTGTGGGCTACAGCGTAGGCCAATGGGGCGCAGTGGGATGTGAAACATGCGTAAGGTAGGCAGACATGTTCTTCTGATTGCGATGGCGGTCGAGTTGGTGTATTCGTCGTGGGTATAAGAGGGAGAGGGAATATCCTTCACTTCTGGAAATTTGGATCATCACCAACTACTTCCAATCGCTTGACGAACAGGCATCGAAGGATTTTCTCTTACCTACATCACTATCGTTCAACAACCGATCACTCAACAATGGCACCGCTCGCCCAACTCTTGACCCTGGGTCTTGTCGCGCTCCCAAGCGTGCTGGCTCACCCAGGCCACGACCACGCCGAAGAGGCTGCTGAGAGGGCAGACTTCGTCAAGAGAAGCCCGAAATCCGTTCGCTCTTGCGATGCCCAGCTGGCTCGTCGCGGCGATCTCAAGACGGCTCTCGCCCGTCGTCAAGAGATGTCCCAAAAGGCTCGTACCAAGAGGGGACTCAGCACCAGCAGCCCTCTCGTCCGTCGCGACTTTGCCGCGTACAACTCCAGCCATGAGTCGACCTTGGACGTCTCCTACGGCGACGACGAGCTGTCCCTCTTCGCCGACAACTCGACCTGCATCTTGCAGCCCGAAGTCACCCAGGGACCTTACTACGTCGACGGCGAGCTGATCCGCAGCGATGTCACCGACGGCCAGGAGGGCGTGCCGCTCTACCTCGACATCCAGCTCGTTGACACGAGCACTTGCGAGCCTGTCCCGGCCGTCTACATGGACATGTGGCACTGCAACTCGACGGGCGTCTACTCCGGGGTTTCCGCCTCCGGTAATGGCAACTCGAACGACACCAGCAACTTGGACGCCACTTTCCTGCGCGGTATTGTGCAGACCGACGTCAACGGCGTGGCTCAGTACGAGACTGTCTTCCCGGGCCACTACACAGGTCGTAAGTCATGAGAATACCACCATCATATCTCATTCCAACCCCTCACTGACACCCCTCCCCTAGGCGCCACCCACATCCACATCCTCGCGCACAACGCCAACACGACCACGATCCGCACGAACGGCACGCTCCTCACCCCGACCTCCAACGGCACCACACACTCCTCTCACGTCGGTCAAATCTTCTTCGACCAAGACCTCATCTCGCTCGTCGAAGCGACCGCGCCCTACAACACCAACACGCAAGACCTGACCACCAACGCCGACGACAGCATCCTCGGCGAGGAAGCGGCGGACATGGACCCCTTCGTCGAGTGGGTGATGCTCGGCGAGGACGTCAGCGACGGCATCATGGCTTGGATCAGCATTGGGATTGACCCGAGCGCTGACGACGAGATTTCTTCCGCTGCCACGATCTTCCAGGACGGTGGGATTGAGAGGGAGAACTCGATGGGTATGGGCGGCGGTCCGCCTGGTGGTGAGATGCCGTCGGGCGCTCCGCCTATGTAAGTTGATTTTGTGAGTGGGATTTGGTGGAGGAGGGGAAGAGAGGGAAGGTTGAGAAGATTTCTGAGGAGCAGGAAGGTCATTTCGTTTGATGCGTTTGACTGGACGTACTTATATTGGCGACTCTTGGAGATTCCAAGATCGGAAGAGCGGCGAGTGTAGACCATGGACTTTCAAGGTCGGTTGTACATCAGAAGAAAGGTCAACATCTCCGGAACCACGGGTTTGTTGAAACAAATCAAAACAGCTCAAAGGCTTGAATTGAGCACAAAGCATAACTCCACCCGCGAGATGAACCGTCACGACTTTGTGATGCTGTGAGGTCCAAGAATCCACCCCCCCCCCC
>MSJI02000099.1:39446-50355 GCA_001931905.2 Cladosporium sp. IMV 00045
CCCCCCTTTTATCAACCACTCCGGTCCGTAAGGCTCAACGATGAGGAGCGCATCACCACTCAGTAGACGACAAGCACGCAAGCACATTTCGGCGTGCACGGAGCGGAAAAGCCGCAGCGGTGTTTTTCTCAGGAGCATTCTGCGTCAATGCATCTTCGAAAGGTCAAATGACCTTTTTCTCCGGATTGAGGAGAATCGAGATTCGATGTACTCGCTTGAGGAATTGTGATGATTCTCACTGTACCGCCTTGTTTATTCATTTATTTTTTGTTTCGTTCTAAAAAGACATTAATCCATAGCCCCCCCAACCTACCATTATTTCGAAATGACCATGATGGAAAACCGTCACCCCGAAAATCGTGCGGCGACTGAAATGTGATCTGATCCCGGTTTCTTCAATCTTGCTTTCACGGCACTCTTGCATTGGGAACATAAGTTTTGCTTTCTGCTCAATTCGACAAGGTCGAAGACTTTTGCTGTCCTCCTTTCTCCGAAGACGAGATTCGCCTAGTAAGCTGAGTTGATGAAGCCTGCGGTCAACGCAGATTTGCTCGATCGAGGAGTATGGCGTGAGGACCTACAGGACTACTACCACAGAAGAACAGAAAACAACGACCAGGTCTCGAACAAAAACGTACTCACCCCGTCTGCCGGGAAGAAAATGAAAAAACAAGATTCAATCCCCCACCACCCCCAAAACCTCCCCCCAATCCACCCTCGCCAACTCCCCATGAATCCGCGCCCAAGAAAACTCCAGAGTCTCGTAAGCATAAGTGACATGGACTTCAACACCAGCACCGCCATTAACATCAACCCCGATCGGCGCCTTCCCCTTGCTCACTCCAAACGCACCCTCCCCGCCAACACAAGCCCATCCCCCACAGAAAAAACCCCTCCCGCCATCCCTCACCCTCGCATGCCCTTCCTCCCACCGCGTCTTCTCCGCCCTATCCAGCGCGTCAACGTCGGCCACGTCCCGGTCATGTTTGAGAACAGACCCCGCCCTGAGTAGAGCATGAGCCAAGTTCCTCTCCAAATCCAGCGTGTTGAGATGGCGGGTTTGGAACATGATCTCCACGCCCGCTCCGCTTGGGTTCCAGGCGCGTAAGGCGCGGGTGAAGGAGTGCAGGCGGGCGATGTCGGTTTTGTGGGCATGCGAGTTTTCGATGCCTCTTTCGTGCGGATTCTCGCTGCTGCTGCTTCTGCTGCTGCTGAGAGCGCTTCTTCCAGCGCCGAGAGACCAGTGGTGTTTCGGGACGTAGTCGAGCCAGAGGATGGGGGAGGCTTCGTGCCGGATTTGCTTGTTGGTGGAGAGGAGGGGGAGGAGGGGTTGGAGGGTTGAGATTTGTCTGTGCTTGGAAGGGGGTGTGAGGATTGATTGAAAGTGGAGGTGGTAGATTTCGTTGCGCAGTTCGCCCGGGAGGGTCATGAAGGTGATTTTGGTGGTGGTGGGGATTGACGGTGCGAGGTACGCGTCGTAGTCGTTGGTGGGTTGAGCGGTTGTGATGGTGGGGACTTGTGGTGAGGTTGTTGTGGCGGTTGATGGGTCGTTGATTGGTTGGGCCATGGCGCATTGATCGATTTTATCGCCGAGGATTGCTGGGGCGTTGGTATGAGTTGAAGTCGCGAGTGGCATTGTTTTCCTCGGTTTAGTGGAGGCGATATCCGTTGCTTGTGAACAAGTGATGGTGGGCAATGAGGTGCAGGACGTCAGGTGTGGGAAGTTGCGATCAACCGCTCCTCTCAATGATCACCTGCATTGTATGATTTGTCGAAACAATTCGAGGTCAAGTGTTTCTGCAGATATTGTGAGTTGCATGAACCGGGAGATTTCATGACTGCCCACGATGCCGGTGCAGCTGATGTTGGAGCTTGTCAAGCTTGTTGCTCTCCTCCTACAGTAGTACGGAGGTAAGCTGTAAGTGAGTTTTGCTGATCGTCTCACCCGACCTTTTATTTACCTTACCTTGCCTATCAGGTAGAATTGAGGTCTGGTAATCAAGCGCTAAGGTACTGATGGGTTCCTTCATCAAGCCCTGTGCTGTGACCAAACATCACGTTCACTCGTACAAGGCTGTTGGTACTGGATGGGCTGCTCCGCCCATTGAGCCTAGTAGACTACCTGAGCATATTGCTCTTCAGGGCCAATTGACCAGTCGCCTTGAAGATCGTCTTAAAATGGCATTATCGATGGAATAGGCCCATGGAGGTTGTTCATGATCAAGGACTTGGTGACTGTTGATGGCAAGGTTAAGCGGGATGCCTCGCCTTCCTTCGGTTGCCCCACAATTGCGTGCGAGCTCGCCGACTTCGCCGCTGCTGTCTCTCTCTATGTTTCTTTATTAGCCTCATGACAAATCCGCCCATCATCTACCTACCTACAACATTTCTACGGAACATCTTCCTCACATATAACCGCTCTTGTTTCGTCCCTTGCGCATGATCTCTCTCTCAAGACTCATCATGAACACATACAAGCCACTGTCCACCATCTCGCGTGGCATCGCCCGCTCCGCCAGAAGAACAAACCCTCGAACTCGATTCCCGCAACCTTCCTCTAGCAGATGCCTACACAATAACGCACAACACTCCTCCCAAGCAGCTGCCCAGAAGCCAATCGCCGAAGATGAACCCATAAACCCTCCATCATCCAACCCTCCACTGTCATTCCCCTGCCTCGACAACCTCGAGACCAGAACCAAGAACCTCACCAGCAAACGATCCCTTTCCGGCCCCGAGCCTTCATACACTGCCGGCGCCCACCAGAAATTCCACAGCCCGGAGCCAATCCTTCTTGACTGGGGAGGTGTGCTGCCTTCCTTTGACATCGCATACGAGACTTGGGGGACTCTGAACGCAGACAAGAGCAATGCCATCCTCCTCCACACCGGCCTGTCGGCCAGCAGCCACGCAAAGAGCACAGAAGCAAACCCAAAGCCAGGATGGTGGGAGAAATTCATCGGTCCTGGAGCACCGATTGACACGGACAAGTACTTTGTCATCTGCACGAACGTTCTAGGCGGCTGCTACGGAAGCACAGGTCCCAGCAGCATCGACCCGATCAGCAAGAAGCACTACGGCACCAGCTTCCCCATCCTGACCATGCAGGACATGGTGCGCGCGCAGTTCCGCCTCCTCGACCACCTGGAGATCCAGAAACTCTACGCCAGCGTCGGCAGCAGCATGGGCGGCATGCAGTCTCTCGCCGCGGGCGTCATGGCCAACGACAGAGTAGGCCGCATCGTGTCAGTGTCCGGCTGCGCTCGCAGCCACCCATATAGCATCGCGATGCGCCACACGCAACGTCAAGTCCTCATGAACGACGCGGCCTGGTCCCAAACCCGCGGCAACTACTACGACGCCATCCCCCCGCACGCAGGCATGAAACTCGCGCGTGAAATCGCCACAATCACCTACCGCTCCGGACCAGAATGGGAGAAACGGTTCGGACGCGCGCGCGCCGACCCCAGCAAACCGCCCGCCCTCTGCGCCGACTTCCTCATCGAAACCTACCTCGACCACGCGGGCGAGAAGTGGTGTCTGGAGTACGACGCCAACAGCCTCATCTACATCTCCAAAGCCATGGACCTCTTCGACCTAGGCCGGGCGCACCAGGAAGCCACCCTGCAGCGCCGCGAGGAGAACTCCGGCCGTCTGAACCTCCCCGCCGATCAGCTCGGCGCCACCAACAGCGATGTCTGCAACCTCACCCTGCCCGACCAACCCTATGAGGAGAAAGAAGTGAGCAGCTCCGACGTGATGTCCTCCTCCTCCCCTTCCTCAACCATCGCAGAAGGATCCGCCTACGCCGCTTCAGAAGATTTGACGAAAGGCTTCCACCCCCTGCGCGACACGCCCACGCTCGTGCTTGGAGTCGCGTCCGACATCCTCTTCCCGGCCTTCCAGCAGCGCGAAATCGCCGAGACGCTGCGTCGCGCGGGCAACAGGCGCGTCACGCACGTGGAGTTGGGAGAGGACAGGTCGCTGTTCGGACACGATACGTTCTTGCTCGACTTGGAGGGCGTGGGTGGGGAGATAAGACGGTTTTTGGGGTGAGATGCTGGTCGGGGACGTGAGGAGATGGGGAGATTGTAGATTTATGCGAGAGTCTAGGAAGAGAGATCTGAAAATGGAAATGTAACATCATCCCCACCAAAATGATATCGGTAGCATGGGGGATTTGACGAGTGGTTCCGGTGGGGGTTTCTCTCCGCGGATAAGTTCGCAGGAGGGGGGCTTCACATTTTCACCAATCTAACATGGAGTTTTATTTTGTGGTAGGTACTGCATCGTTTGAGATACACCTTGTGTGATGTGAATTTACTCGCAACGAAATCAAGCCGCACTTCTTCTCACGAATACCACGGAGGAACATCCTCGCCGACGGTGAATGGGAGAAAGATTGAATACATCACAAAGCCACTGTTCTCTTCACTCTCTGCTGCCAAAGTAGTTGGCAAAAGTGCCTTTCCTACCTGGTACGCTTCTCTTCTCTGCTCGCAATTCGAGATATGGCAAAATCCGATGGCGGGAATAGAAATGAAGTATGGATACATGTATGCACACCAGATATCGCGGGAGGAGAAAATCGAAAGACTCATCGTGCTTACTACCGTAGGATTGGGGCAATTATCTATTCATTCATTTCAATCTACATGTATTATGTGACTTTGTTTAATTCAATGTTCTTTCAGTCATCTTTGATTTCCAGCCGTCGATGTCGTCTTCCATTTCCCCCGGGCGAGAGAATCATCGCCATCCTCCGAACGGGCGAATTTCGGATTTCCTCTCCACTCCTCACACCTTCGAGAACGAGACAGGACCTCAAGAAAGACATTATCTCCAACACATTGAAGCTACACCACCGCACCCCAGCCCTCCAACGCCTTTCCCAAATGCACTTTGAATAAAGCGCCAACAATTTCCACACGCAATGGCCCAGCACCAGCGGTAATGCTCAAACCGCCCACCCGCCCCCGCGCCCCCTCCGCCGCCACGCTGCGCCTCCTCTACCAGCTCGCGTACATCTCGTCCGGCACGGCGGTGGGGATCGGCGCGCTGTGTGCGGAGGAAAGGCGGCGGCGCACCCAGATCGTGCAGAAAGTCGCCGACAATGCGAGGCGCATACGGCAGAGTCCGCGGTACGCGCATGGTGCGGCTGCGGTTGCTGTGAGGGAGGAGCATCACCAGGAATATGAGGAGGAGTGGGCACTGCATGGGGATGGGGCTTTTTTGAGGGAGGGGAGGGATTCGGATTCGCATGCTGGTGTGAGGGGGAGGAGGTGGGAGTATGGAGAGGGGGGGAAGATGCCCGAGTTGCCTAGTGTGGTTGAGGAGGAGTATGGGAGGTTGGTGGAGGGGGTGGGGAGGAAGAGGAGGAAGAGAGGGGGTGTTGGGAATGGGAGGCCGGATTTTGTCGAGGAGCATGGGAATAGGGAGCATGTGGCGAAGACGGAACAGCGAATACGACCGGGTGCGAAGTTGGCGCGGGACCGGCAAGCTCAGTCTGGAATGTCAAGAGAGAGCTTGGATTCGGACAAGGCGAAGAAGTCTTCGTGGGATTTGGTCTCTTATCGAAGGATTCTCCGCCATTCCGGTCCGGATGGGTATGTCCTGGAACGATTTTCTCCCCGGACGAGACTCTTCCACTCGGGCAAGGAAGGGAGGAAGTACCGGAATCCGGAGAATAGCTGGGAGCGAAGTGTGGAAGAATTCGCAACGCAAAAGTCTTGGACAACACACGATGGCTCAGGACGAGCGGCAACGCCAGAAGTTCTCGCAGGCGATGTCAACATCTTCTTCGACAAAGTGAACGCGGACAATCCTTCCCCAATGGACATGCAACATGCTTGCGAGATAGCGGATCAATTGCTGCGACTATCGCTTGGCCTTGGATCTGTCCAGGAAATACGCTCGCTTCTGCTATGGAAGATCGCCGCGAATGTGTTGAGCATCCAAGACTTGGATAACATTGTTGGCGCGTTCGCCGCTGTGGCAGGGAAAATGGGACCCGAAGCCACATTGCAGTTTTACTCGGACTTGTTTGCAACTGCTGCCTTTGAACATCAAGCACCCTCAGAGAGATTACGACTTGAGTTGAGATTACGAGCCGAGGCTTTGAAAATGGAGGATGTTGAAGGAGGTTGCAGGGCCCTCACGGACAGCATCTGTATTCCTGCTAAACTGGAGTACAATAAGCTGGCGGAAGTGCTCGGTCGAGAATGCAGAGGGCTGGTCAACCAAGGACATCTCAATGCAGCAGTCGATCTTTGGAACACAACAACAAACGCGCGAGCTTCCTACTCAGCCGTCGACGCTGAGCTGGACAACGAATTGTACGACGCTGCAATCACTGCGAAGCATGCTTCATTGTGCGTGAGCATGCTCAGACTGAAGAGCTCGCTGAACTTCAACCACAACATGCGTCAACAGAAGGACGCTCTCATCAAGCTATGTTTCGAAGAGGGGTCGACCGGATTGCTGCGAAATCTGTTCAGATACAAGGCTGAGGGCGCGCTCGGACATAGCAAGCTGAGCACTCAAAGCTACGTGTGCCTGGCTCAATGCTTTGCGGGAGACAACAAGGGGTTCGAATCGTTCAAGGTGTACTACAAGCGTGTTCCTCCAGCTTCACGCGGATCCGTGGCTGAAGCTAGTATTGCTGCTAGAGCATGTTCTCTGAAGGCTGATTGGAAGGCCACACGCGACCTCGAACGCGCACGGAATGACTATCAGCTAGCCATTGATCGTTATGCCCAGGATGGAATTGACGAGCAATGCCTACGCCCTCTTAATGTGGCAATGACCGAGATTCAGCTCAGTGCGAATCAACCAGTCCAGGCGATGAAGGCTTTGGCTGTCATGAATGGTTCACAACTAGACAGCAATGTTGCTGTCCTGACAGCCCTGGCTTTGGCCAAACAAGGTGATTGGCCTTCTTTCGAGCGACTGCTACATGCTCTGCACAAAGAGCCATTGGATTGGACGCCTGGCAACAAGCGAGTATTCAACAATGCTTTGCATCTTTTCTCACGCCTTCACACCGCGCAGCAGCTGTCTGATCTTGCAGAGAGTTCGATCAGCCAACTCAACTTCCAGCCAAACAGAGCCACATGGGAGATCCTGCTCTCCAGCTTTGTGTCCAAAAAATCTGTGTCACTCCTGAGGCACTGGCTGTGCAACCCTGGCCTACTGGAGCGCAAAATCGAACTGGATGCCGACATTGGAGCCGCGTTGTTGAAGACCTGGTATCTTGATTTCAGACACTCTCACCTCGTGGTCATGTGGGTGTGTCGAGAGCTCGTGCGGAAGGCGCCTTCTTTGCACGGCGGACAGCTCTGGAACGTCATGCGTGAAGCTCTCGGGTTTGATCTGAGAACGCTCGGTGGCACGAACGCACCCTGGATGGAACCGATCATTCGCGCCAGAGCAGAATTGATTTCTGAGCAAGGCGCCGAGATTCCTCGACCTGGTCACGTTGGGAACCGACAACTGTATGATCGCGGCCGACTGTTGACTCTTGATCAAGGGGCGTCGATGGAAGCTGATCGATATGATTCACCACAGGAGGAGACGGAATTGTCTTCCTCAGCATCATTCAAGGGTGACGACGTTTTGCCTACGAAAAGCCTAGATTGGCAAGAGCTTCGTCCTTCATACACGACAAGCTGGACCGAAGAATCGATCCCTGACACAAGTGCCGACAAACTCGACGTCCCAACGCTCGAAAGGCAAATGATCGTCCAACTCTCGCTCGGAGAACACCAGACCGTGCTGCAAATGTACCAAGACTCTCTCGACGCCGCCGGCCTGCCTGCTTCACCAATCATGCTCGAAGTCGCCCTAGAAGCAAGCATCCGCTTCCAAGGCCACGCCGAAGAAGCCGAGCGCATCATCACCGCCGCCTCCCAAGCCGGAATGAACATCGCCTGCGCCATTGGCCCTCTCCTCATCCACCAAATCCGCCAACTCACCAGCATCGACCAACCCACCGCCACCAGCCTCCGCCACAAAGTCATAGACTACTACCGCATGAACGAGCGCAACGGTCTACACGTCAAACACCACATCGGCACGCACGCCGCACACACGCTCATGCGCAATGGCCACGCCGATCTCGGCGTCAACCTCCTCGCCACGATCTTCAAATCCCCCTGGTCCGCCTCCCAGCCCCTCGACCTCCCCGCCCTGAGTGTCTGGTTCGCGGGCTACGCGCACCTCGGCCACTTGCGCGGCATGCACTGGGTGGTGGAGGAGATTCTCGCGCGCGGCCTGAGCATCGACATGCCTTTCATCCGCACTCTGAGGCGCGCCAGACGGCCGGCGCAGAGGCTTGCGGATGGGAGGGTGGTTTATGGAACGCAGGAGAGGAGGGTTCTGGCTTATTTGAAATTCTGGTCGGGCGTTTTCAGGCAGAAGAGGGAGGTGCAGATGAGGGAGTCGAAGAGGTTTGGGAGGAAGTTGGTGGGCGTTTTGGTCGAGGCGGCGAATGGGGGGAGGGAGGGGAGGGGGGTTCCGCATGCGAAGTTGGAAAGGAGGAGGGCGGCGCGGGGGCTTGCTTGAGTGTTGAGAGGTGTATTGGTCGGTTTGATTTGAGGAGTTCTCGTCACTCGGGATATAGGGGTTCAGTAGAATTCCACAGCGCTGGTGTCCGTTCTCATGGGCAAGCGAGTGGATCTTGTACGAAGTATCATATGTATCAGCTATCGCAACATTACATCAAAGCCATCCCGTCCAAGAAGCCTATTCTGAGTTCTGCAAAAGCGAAAAAGAACATTGCGATACCCTGAATTCATTCCTTGTCTTTCTCTCGCAGCCACATCGCCCGGCAAAGAACACGTCCCGCCTCCTTCCACCATGAAATCAAGATCCACACCAAAACGCAACACCAAAGCAAAAAAGAAAAAGCTCGACCCCAGGATCGAACTGAGGACCTTACCCGTTCTCTTTGCGAAAGACGGAATGACTTTTCGACAACTTGTCGCAGGAGGTGCGTGGATAGTTGTGAAGGGTACGTGATAGCCACTACACCAGTCGAGCTTTGGGATGGAGCCAAACACACAGACGTTCAGTTCATATAGCCTCAAATTTCCGTCAAATTTACCCTCTGCGGCATCACCTTCCAGAGCAGTGGCTTTGGGTTCTTGGGTGTTGTATATCGGGAATTGAAGAGTAGGGAGGAGGACGTGAGAATGGTTGTTGGCTGCGTCTTGAACCTTGAATTATTACAGCCGATGGAACATTGCACTGGATATTTCTGAGGTCGGGCAGGTTTGTGCTTACGGCGTTCGAGCATAACGGCAGATTTCAAGGTCAAAACATCTCAAGCCGTTGACGATGTGGATGGAACCAGAAGGTTGGCCATTGAATTATGGGTAGGATGTCCCGAGGCGGTTATGCTTTTGGCTACATGAAGCAGTAGTCCTTCGAGGTATTGCGCCAGGGGCGAGTCATTGAGACTCGTGGCCTTCACATCATGGCCTTGAGCTTCCATGGCTGTAAATTGGGGAAAATGGAATTAATTGTCCAGTTGTCTACTACAAGTGAAGAAGGCGACACTTTTGCAAATCTGAAAAGCGACCGGGATGGTGACGAAGGACGATCACCGACCAATGCCCGGCCATGCCGCCGGACATGCTCGAAACAGATTCCCACCACACCAATCAGTAGGTGCGAGTAGCAGACGGAAACATGTGCACACATGCAGAGAAAGCCCGTCTGCCATGCATGCATACACGACAGGACGAACGCGGGCGCAGGGGGGTTTGGGACAGGCAAAGTAATGCAAAGTTGACGGATGGAGAAGAGATGTGAAACGACTAGTAGCAGCTACAAGGCTGAAACGGAGTGGTGCTGGCGAATCATGAAGTGAGGTTGGCGTGCCAGGAGGGGATGTGTCGAGCGGATGCCCGTTGCCCGCTGTCCATTCGACCCAGACCAGAAGCAGGAGAGAAGCGTGGAGAGGAAGACAGCCAGCAGAGAGAGAGAGAGAGAGAGAGAGAGACACACACATCCTCCATCTCCCAAGCCTCGATACTTCACCTTCCACTGTCACTTCACTTCACTTCACTTCACCCCTCCTCCCTCCTCCTCCCTCTTCTTTGATATACTTCTTGTATCAGCATCCCCATCATCCCTCCCTTGGCCTGCCCGTCGGCCCCGGTATCCTCCAACACAGCCTTCCGGTGGCGCCTCATCCCCAGACTCCTCTCTTATTTGTCTCTCCCTTCAGCCCGCGCTGGCTCCTGTGCTACACCACCTGCTCCCACACCCACGCCGCCTCCTCGTCTTTCTCTCGTTGAGCGCTGCTGGATTGCCACCTTTGCTCGACCCGATCCTCTCAATCCCTCATTCATTGCCTTGGATCACCTCCATCACCTGCCCGCATTACCCACTTCGGAGTTGACATCTTTCACCACTCTGCTGGACGACTTCACGAAACAGGACCAGGCCACGTGCGCCCAGCTCAATCCTCCCCCCGGCGACTCCGCGCGGCAGATTCTTTGTCTCTGCTGCAGCCTTTGCAAGATCGAGACACGTCGCATACCCATTCAGCCAGTACACCGTAACAGAGGGCACCTTGTGGCTGGATCACATGCCAAGTACATCTTGAAAGGAAGCTGGACTTTGCGTTGTTTAAAAGAGAATTTCGGACGATACAATTGTAGTACGGTCACACACACGCACACACGCACTTGAAAGAACAGCGCTTGCTGCTCGACATTTCTGCTCGACGCTTCAGACAACACACACCATACATCTCCTACCTTCAGCGCAGCATAATCTATAATGGCGCCTACATCCCGACCCGACTACAAACTCAACCTCGAGGGATTGCCGCAGCTCAACATGGGCGGCACCAGGTCGGCCAATGGTTCGGCCACCAACTCGCCCATTGAGCCTGCCGGTT
>MSJI02000100.1:0-25378 GCA_001931905.2 Cladosporium sp. IMV 00045
TACTAGTGGAATGCAGCAGATCGTTGAGAGCGTATGTGGCAGCCAAGCTTTCCGACTCCATACTTACCAATCCACCCCGAATCTGAACGGCGGAATATTGTTATTAGATTTTAATCTTGGATGCCTGCATATTTCCCATAAACTTGCGAATTTCCTAATCCCTGTCAGTGGGAGCCAAGGTTACACCAGCGAAAACCCTAACCCTAAAGGCTCGCTGGTGTAACCGGGTTATATAGCTGGTGTAACCAGGATATACCGGCTAAGGGACAGTTAGAATTCTGGATCAGTCCCAAAGTCCAGAAGTTTCTAGAACAGTACACGGAACGAAACGACATACCGAAGTTCCATGGGATTCCCAAGATCCATAAAAATCCCTGGAAAATTAGGCCCATTGTGCCTATGCATTCGTATGTTACGTCCACAGTTTCGATCGTCGTACATCACCTCCTCCTCCCGATACAGAGATCCTTCTCTTGGATTTGTGAATCCAGTCGGGAGCTGTGTGAAGAAGTGAGAAGCTTCAACGAGAGAGGCAAAAGTGTCCGATTGCATACGGGAGATGTTACAGCAATGTATACCTCTATCCCGTGGGTTGACTTCAAGTTAGCCCTCGCGTCTGTCGTCCACTGGTTTCCAGCGTACCGAGGAAATACAGCCCTCGAGGCCTGGATTCTCAAGGCGGCGGAACTTCTCTGGAAAAGCACGGTTTTTCAGTTAGGAAACAGACTTTGGCACCAAACGGACGGGGTTCCAATGGGCATCCATTGCGGCCCTGTGTTTGCCAATCTGTATCTGGCTTTCTATGAAAAACAGTATCTTCAGGATTTCGACGGTCTTTACCGACGATATATTGATGATATCTTCGTCCTTCACCGCTCGGACGACGTGGTTGGCCATTTGATCCAGGCTCCTGGTATGGAAATTGTCTGGAATCACTCCGAAATTGGTTTGTCCTTTTTAGATGTTTGGTTTCACACTCATCTCGGGACATCGGAGATCTGCTTCCGACCTTACGAGAAGGCCGGAAACCACCACCAATACCTTCCCTGGGCCTCTTCTCATCCTCTCTCGGTGAAGAAAGGATTGGTCAAAGGAGAGCTCACTAGGGCAGCTGCTATCAGTAACCGACAGCCGTACTTTCTGACATGGAAAGCGAAATTCCTTTCGAGGCTTATCAGTCGGGGCTGGCCTAGACGCGCGGTTGGGAAATGGGGCAGGCAGGTGCACTGGCGCCAACGGTGCGCGAATTACGGAGCGGCGCGTGCCCGCACTGGCGACTTTATCATTGCCGTCTCAAAGTACAACCCCGCGTGGAATCCTGTTTCTTCATCCGACATTTGGAGAAGCATGCTGAAGACATGGAGATTTTGCGCACCTGCGAACAAATCCCTGCCTTTCCCTCAGCATGTTATCATATCCAAAAAACGGACCAGATCTCTTTGGGATCTGGTTCGGTCGGTAAATCGAAGCCTGCTCCACACGGAGTATGAAGAAACAACCTTGGAAGATGTTCAGTCGAGCCTGTCAGCTATGGACGTTGACGACCTACCGTTTGAAGTACCAAGACCTCTGACTGGTCTGGCACGGTGACAAGATCTGCTTTACGGAAGCTCCCCCTTCGGGCGGGAGGCCCCTAGGACAAAGGGGTCAAAGTACGAATTGCAGTGTATCGTCAACTTGGATCCGCGACCAGTGCAGGGGTGTGGCGAGGTGACGTCCTGACCACCTCCGCCGGGTCTTTTGCAGTGAGGGGGAGTGACGCGCTAGTACTGGGAGAGTCTGGTGGTTGAGTCCAGCTCTTTCGGGAAGATCTCTCTCGAGCAGCTAGCGGTCAAGCTCATTGCGAGCCTCTGAAGTTAGTTCTTCCCTCTTCTGTAGGACTCGGTCGCGGCCCTTGTCTGCCTCTGATCCACACCGTCTGAATCATACCTCAGGACACGAGGGTGGGTACGGGTGTGGTGTATCGTCAACAGAGGATGCTCTCAAAGGATGGAAGTTAATGGCTTTGGTTATAGTTGGCCCGATAGAGGGAGTTTCGCACATTTGTTTGTTAGCGAGTTCAGTTGGTTCAAAACCCCAACCCAAACCCTAACCTAAGCAATAAGCGCCTAACCCCAACCCTAACCCTAATCTATCGGTTACTTGGTTTCGGCGCCAAATCATTGGCTCACATTCATCGCAGAACAGGTGAGCCTGGTTTGGTTCTTCCCTTCGCATCCAGTAGAATATTGCAAGAATTCTGCTAACTCTCATTCAGGTAGCAGGCGCTTGCTGATGCATGCGTAGGCGGTTACCTGCATGACATGTGAAGGGTCATGGCGCTTCTTGGCTACCATGACAAGGTATAAGAGACTGTATATTTCTCCCTGATGAGTTCTTCTTTTTTCTGCAAGGGAACGAAAGGTCTTCACTTTGTGAGATCTCGGTTTTTGTTTTACTTGCAGTATTTAAGTCTGTATCCAGCACATCTTTTGTCTTCTCTAACCCTAACCCTAACCCTAACCCTTGACGGGAATGGTTTCGGAGATGCTGCGTGCCAGATCAACTGTGGACCTTCCTGCAACTGTGACTAGGTTTTCGAGAAATATTCAGAATTCTCCATAATAAATCTGATACACTATATGCCCAGCCAGAGTTATCACCTCATTGTCATCCATATCAAGCAGTAACTGTACCACATCGGTGTTGCCTGCTAGTGTAGCAGCGTGAAGCACAACCAATACCTACCCATAGTCTTAAATCGCCTTAGATATGAAACTCCAGTTCTGTCGCTGTTCCCATTCATCGACGCTTCCTAGCTCTGGGCATTCGTTCAACTGCCATCAGGTCAGCGTACCTCCTTTGGTTCCATCTGTTTATGGGCTGACATACCTGGCTCGGGTCAATCTCAGTTGGGTCATCACGTGCTTCGTATGCGCACTCATTGAAGTATGCCCAGTTGTCATCCAATTCCGCCTTCAAGCCTTCAGGAAGAGCAATATTTGGTTCTCCGGCTGGTAAAGTTGCGTGTCCTCCCAACAGACCAGTGACCTTGGCAAAGAATTCTACCTTCTCCTCTAGAAACATCCATTGGCAATAGGCTACAAGATGCTTGCCAGGAGCATCATTGAGCAGAGCCTTAACAAGGGGACGAGCTTCTTCGTCTGGAGCGATCAAGGGCAAGCTTCAAATCGCGCTTAACGCTACTTGCAAATATTACGAAGTCGTTGTCCTGCAGCAGAAGTTGTTACTGCGTGCGTTCCATATGGATGAGGTATTACCTACACGTCTAGGCTGGACGAGTGGATTGCTAAGGTAAGCTGAAAGCCGCTCGTCTTTGCCCATAGGTCTGGATGAGCTTTCTCAACATACTCGGCGACCTGAGATTTGAAGTCGAAGTGAAAGACGTGGGTGTACTTTCCACGAGACCACTTCGAGCAGTTAGGCAGACTGAATAACACCTACCGTTACAAAGAAGGAGATCTTGAAGCAGCATCAATGGCGTTGATTAGTTGATGCTTCTCAGCACGCGCAGCCCGCAAGTTCAAAGACTCGCCTCGGGCGGGTTTTGCAGTGTTTGCTGGGTCTCCGTAAATGCCCCAAAAGTCGGTAACGATTAAGATTGCCTACAAGTCCGCGAAGTCTACGATGAGAGAGACCTTCCATCATTCAAATCAGCCGTAACGACCGCTATATCACGACATGCGAGCTTTAGAGCTTTATCGCTGTTGAAATTGCGCGTTACACTGCGCTCTATACCAAGGCAGAATCGCTCGAAATTGCGAATTTGACCACAGAACAGGGGCGGCTCAGGAATGTCAAAGTCATGCGATTCCTCGGCATTCGTGATATTGCAGCGGCAGATGCCATTTTCTGGTTCCATTAGGAGAGAGATCAAGAAGCTACTGGTGTGATTCTGACTCCATCGACTCTGATCACTTATGTGCGACAGACACATGAATTGCAGCAAAGGGTCTTGGCCCAAGAGGCTTCGATAACGGCACTTGGATAGTAGCAATGGCGTTCGTCGGATCAGGGCTTGTTCAATCGTAGCCACGTTACGATCCGGTTCTAGGTCGTTGTTCCCCCAAACTTCCGCAATATATCTGCACGCTAGACTTGACTTATATCGACCGGACTGAGACGATCAGGCTCCACGATAAAGCTCGAGGTGTGGACATCATCAAGCAATAGAATCACAAAAGGTGATGAAGAAGGCTACTACATCCCAATGAAATTGTTATCGTTACGCGATGGGAGCGCCAACTTTTTCCCAGCGTCGCCGAGCAAAGTCTCCGCTGGCAGTCAACCTCTCACGCAGGGAGATTTCGGTGTAGTAGACAAACGCCCAGCCCACAAGACGTCTAACATCGGCTCGGCGATCTCATTTGCATTTCAACCTAAATGCGACGCAGACTCAAGACCTTGTCCGTGGATCGTGAGTGCAAAGTATCTGAGATCCGTGAAGCTACCTCAGAAACCCCAAGGCGGAAGGCATGCCTTCCAAGGCGGGCGGCCACCTAGGTGTCCTCGAATGACCGCTAAAGTCACAAGCCAGTCATGATTGAGTTGGCAGTCCTGTTTCTTATAGAGCCTTTGCTCTTCTGTGAGATTTCTGGGTGTCTTTTTCACTCAGGGTCTCTGACTCCCGACGTTTGACGAAATATCGTATTATCGGCGCTTCAAGAAAATGGCACCACCCGAAGTGCTTGACAGTGCGTTGCACAAAAGGCAGCAGTTGATGGGCGCATCTGGCCCATGGGCAGTCCTCAAAACTTCAGGGTTTTCCTCATCGCAGCTTTCGCGTGTCTGGGAGGGTTACTCTATGGATACAATCAGGGCATGTTCAGCGGCATTCTTGTGATGCCAGCGTCCGAAAGGCGTAAGTATTTCGCGAGCGTCTGGCGGATAGTGTTGACGAATTGCAGAGATGGGGGGCTACATCGACAATCCAACGAACCTGGGCTGGCTCACCTCAATCATGGAGATAGGATCCTACTTGGGAGCGATTTTGTCAGGGTTCATCGCGGAAGTTCTCTCTCGGAAGTATGGTATACTCATTCCAACGACGGTGTTTCTCCTCGGTGTTATCATTCAAGTCACAGCGATAGCATAGTCCTACCAGGTGGTCCTCGCGGGCCGTTTCATTACTGGAATTGGTGTCGGTAGTTTGAGCATGATCGTTCCACTCTACAATTGTGAGGTGGCTCCACCTGAGGTTCGAGGTGCTTTAGTAGGTCTGCAACAGTTGGCCATTACTTTTGGAATCATGATCAGCTACTGGATCAATTACGGCAAGCAATATATTGGTAAAATTGACGAAGACCAATCTAATGCAGCCTGGCTGATCCCAATCTGCCTGCAAATCGCCCCAGGTGTGATACTACTCGTGGGCATGTTCTTCATGCCATTCTCACCTCGCTGGCTCGTACACCATGGAAGAGAAGAAGAGGCACGCAAGGTTCTGGCTTCGCTCCGAGGACTATCAGAAGATGATGAGCTCGTCAATGTCGAGTTCCTGGAAATCAAGGCAGACTCGCTGCTCGAAAGGCGCAGCCTGGCTGAGAAGTTCCCTAAACTCCAAGCGCAGACCGCCTGGAACGTCTTCAAATTGCAGTTTATTGCAATCGGATCACTTATCAAGACTAAGGCCATGTTCAAGTGTGTCATCTGTGGTACGGTCACAATGTTCTTCCAACAATGGTCCGAAATCAACGCGATCTTGTACTACGCGCCGATCCTATTCTCTCAGCTTGGACTCGGCGACAACGAGACAAGTCTGCTGGCGACAGGAGTTGTTGGTATCGTTATGTTCATTGCTGTAAAGGTCAAATGTCTAACGCATTGCTGTGACCTCACTAACTCGACCAGACCATTCCGGCTGTACTCTACATTGACAAGGTGGGAAGGAAGCCATTACTGATAGTAGGAGGTAAAGTGGGCTCGTTGAACTATTCCATCGTATCGGTGTACTCTGACAAATGATTTCTGGACAGCTATCGGCATGGCAACATGCCATATTACCGTGGCGATCATCTTAGCGCTGAGAAAAGGCAACTTTAATAACGCATAGGCGGCTAGTTAGGCAGCTATGGCAATGATTTGGCTTTTCGTCGTTAATTTTGGCTACTTCTAGGGCCCTTGCGCTTGGATACTCATTGTAGAGATCTGGCCTATCTCGATAAGACCGTATGGTGTCGCACTCTCAGTCTCTAGTAACTGGATGACCAACTTCATGTGAGTGAGAGTATTGCGAAGCCGCTTCTAGACTCTATCTGATACACAAATAGCGTCGGCCAGGTCACTCCGGACATGTTGGAGAATATCACCTATGGCACATACATCCTATTCGGCCTCCTGACTTATCTCGGTGCAGCCTTCATTTTCTTCGTAGTACTAGACACTAAGCGCCTGTCGCTCGAGGAAATGGTAGGCTTACTCGGTGTATCTTTGCGAGGTTGCACTTGTTAATGATTGACAGGATGTCATCATTGGGTCAAAGGGTGCCGCATTTGCTGATTTCGAGCGTATGAAATAAGTGCAGGCGGAGGTGGGTCTGTTCACTGCAGCAGACTCTGGAACGGGAACAATTGGGTATCTTAGGGAAAAAAACGTGCATACTGAGCACCGCGAAAAGGTGTAGAAGTCTGACGTCTTTCATAACGCGGGTGCAATGGCAATTCCTCTTTCGCCGGCCGAAAGCAAAGTATTGCATCGTGTGGCCTGTCACTTAGAGCTACCTATCAGCTATGTTGCAGCGGAATAACTGGCTTATGGCATGTCTATCGACATGACTTAAGACGTTTCTTCAATAGATTGACTAATACTAGTGAGGAGGGTAACTCATGTAGAGAGCCTAGCTTGTTTTGATCAACGCACATGACTTCCAAAGGCAAAAGATGAATATGAATATGAAAATAAAAATAAATAGCAGCAGCTGTCTTGCGTAAAACTTCATTTTTTGTGTGAAGCTTCGTTCTAGTATCGCCCTTACGAGAGGTCATACTCTGCGATCAGCTTCTCAGCTGCTGTTGCGCCGGTGACATACGCCACGGACTGAATGTGACAGCTAGCAAGAACAGGGACCACACCGCTATCTACAATGCGGAGATTCTCGAAGCCGAAGACCTTGAAATCGCTGTCCACGACCGCGTCCTCGTCAGTGTCTTTGCCCATCTTGGTGGTACCCGTCATGTGCCAGCTAGACGAGATGGTAGATCGCCAATAGGCAAGCAACTCTTCATCGGATTCTCCTTGCGGACCTGCCAGCATCGCCACGTTGTCTTTAGTATATCCCTCTGATTTGGCGAGGCGGAAGGCATCCCTCAAGGATTCGATCGCCACACGACGATCATAGGGTGTCCCAAGGAATTTCGGGTCGAATTTCAGAGGGGCATTCGGGTCAGAGGACTGCAGAGTGACCTCACCGCGAGCCTGTGCATTGTAGTAGAACACCAGAATGCAAGAATAGTTGAGGCTCGAATCGGGGAAGCCGGGAATAAACCAGTGGATCGGAAAGTGTGTTAAGATCTCGTAGTGTGGAACGGTTTCCTTGTTCAAGAATGCTTGCTCTTCTGCTGGAAGGGCCTTGAACTCTTCGGTTTCAGCCAATTTGTCCAGCTTGAACCATCCAATACCCAGTTCGCATGCAAACTTGGTCCAAGGGCCAGTACTGTCCTTCTTCCACTGTTCCATGGCTTCGTCCATGATCTTCTTGTCGCCGTAAAACTCCTGTCGGGCTGTGTCGCCCGGCTTGCGCGTGTAGACGAGGGGTGTAAACATATGATCCCTGAGACCTTGTCCGACACTTGGAACGTCCTTCACAACGGGAAGACCGTATTGCTCTAGTTGAGCCTTTGGGCCAATGCCGGAATGCATAAGAATTTTCGGAGTGTCCAGGGATCCAGCAGAGAGGATGACTTCCTTTTTGGCTAAGACTAGAGAGGCGTCAGAGCGAGCTTCTTGATAGATCGAACGAGGGACGAATTTCTGCTATCATGGGTGAAGGGATGGAATGCGCAATTAGAAAACAACGATTCTAGTCATACTCACACTTTCTACCGTTTGACTCAACGCCCACGGCCTTGGTTCCTTCGAGTATCACCCTTTGAACAGGAGAGTCGGTGACGATGGTCAGGTTTTCGGGTTGCGGTGTGAGCAGATCGTTGGCGGTTGAACGGAGACCATTGTTGCTTGAGTTGATCAGAACAGACATGCCCAGAGGGTTTCCTGAGTTGTGGTCGGGGTTGAGAGGAAATCCAGCTTTGTCAAACAGGTCCAATACGGGAGGCAGATCCTTCTCCCACTCCTTAGCATAGCCCACGTGCAGACCTCCAGATTTTCCGTGATGCTCCTCTTTCGGTGCCGCATATTTGGAGTCGATGCCTGCAGGAAGCTCGCCGTGAAACGTCTCAAGTGCCTTGTAGCGGGCTTGGATCTTCTCCCAGCGGAACGCATCATCACCGGTGAGACGCGCCCACTCATCATAATCATCGCGGGCGCCGACCGTATACACTCCGAAGTTGATAGCGCTGGAACCACCGAGTCCTTTGCCTCTGGAATAGTCGCACTCCCGGTTGTCTGCATTTTCCTGGGGCACCGTTTTGTAACCCCAGTTCATGTCCTTGTTCATAAAGGTGATCCAACGTTGCCCATCTACCCTGAGATTGCGATCCTCATTGGCACCACCGGCTTCCAACAACAAGACGCTTGGCTTCTTTGCGGAGCGCGCGAGGCCTGATGCGGTGGCACAGCCAGCTGGGCCGCCTGCATATTCATATGACCGTCAGTGCCTTGGGCGTCTGCGATTGAGGTACAGTATCGTATCCAACTTCATTGAAAGAGCCTTTCTTCGCCTCGGGAGATCGTGACCTACCTCCGACGACCACAAAGTCGTAGTTAGTAGAAGCCATCCCAAATCGCTTCAGGTCTTGGTCAGAAAGTCGTGGTGTGGAGGCGATCAACAACCCTCAATTGGCAAATTAGGCAAGTGGTGACAGCGTCTGGTAGGCGGAGAAGATTCTGGACCGGTAGAGGAGATTGTCCGGTTTCCAACGTAGCAAAACGGCGAATTCTGGACATGTTATTATCCTTCGAAAGCCCATACAGGAGGGGCAATGCAGGTCAAGGATCCGGTGCGGCATACCACCCACTAACGCTCATAAATGTGGGTTCAATAATCCGCTCTGCTGTCAATCCCTGGGAACAGACCATTTGTTGGACATCCTTGCTGTAGAAGATGACAAGGCTTCGATTATCTTTACTTCAAGAGGCCATGATGGACTTGCACCTTGAAGCGGCAGATGCCGCATCAGAATGCAACCAAGTGCACATCTAGAACGCGATGACAATAATGATGATGAACGACGACGGTTTGTCTTCCTCTGTGCCGTCACGCCGTCGCGGAAGTGCAGACCTGGGCATAATGCAGGGTTATAGGGGTCGTTAGTCTCTCCACAGAATCTTCACGCTAGCTAGGGGAAACTTCTGCTAATCAACGGGCAAACATGGCACAAAGCCCATCGATTGCTAGCCGCGCTCCGCGATGCACTTTTGAGAGGATAACGTATGAGGCTTGCGAAACGCCGGGAGTCATGATCCTTGCTTTATCCACCAAGAATCCTTCGTGCCTGCTCAAGCGTCGGCGAAAATTGGACTACTTGCAACCGACGCCACGGCCAAGTTTACATGTGGCCGCATGGTCGCATTAGTGCAGTCCCCAATCTTGCGGTGACAGGAGAAGATCACTTGGCACACGATTTTGGTAGGTGTTCTCTCCGAGAAAAAGTCTTCCACCACCAGTCACGTGTCTGGATGTCTCGTCGAGTCTTTTCTCACACAATTCTTCTACTACCTGACTTCCTTGCGAATTTGAAGCGGCCTCAACGATCATAACCAGCCGTTACCACCGTATCATGTGCCATGCCACGTGCAAACATACAGGCTTACCGGTGAGACGGTAGCCTGGACGTCTCTGAATCGCAACATTGCCTAGTTGAGCGTCGGCAGTCTCATCCCAAGGTATAACCCCGGAGTTCCGTCCGGCTTGATAGGGCGTCCTATGACGATCGACATCTGCGCTCCAGAGAACTCGGAGCCGACTGGATGATACAGCATCGAGTGATCGGCCCTAGGGTCGTCAAGCGTTGCAGGCTTACTAAAACCAGAATTCTCCGGCAGTCTCATTACAAGGTTAGCAGTGGGCCGAATATTAGGCTGTCAAACTGTCAATCCCGAACGTTATGAGCGTTGGAGCGTCGCACGGTTTGGAATGCATCAGGCTAGGAGTTCGGACGCTTTTCCACCCACGCGAACGCTCGGTACTCACTGTAACCTGACAATCCGTCTTATGTATGACAGCTGCCTTCCTTTCCCATAACTTACTCGACCTCCGGCTTCTGATTTCTCCCTTCGATCCTTGACAGCTCCACCTTGGGTCGACGAGACTCTGCCAGCGCCTTCCGCTGCCTCACCAGTTACCAAGATGACCGTCGCAGAGCAGTTCGCTCTCCTCTCGATTGGGCTGATTACCATCATGATCCGGATCTATATACGATGGCGCAGCGTGGGGCCATCAAATTGGCAGGTCGACGACTATTTGATGCCGCTGACAGGCGTGAGTCAACCCGGCGCTCTTGTCATAAGATGGCACGCTCATCGTGAGCGCATAAGCGCCTATACTGATGCTGTCTCTTAATAGTTGATTTTCATTGCTGAAGTGGTAGCGGCCTACCTTGTCGGCGCCAAATTCGGCGGAGTCACGAACAGCTACATGACGGATGAGCAACGCGCAAACATCGATCCGGCTTCGAAAGAACATTACAATCGCGTTTGGGGCTCCAAGATCCAAATCATCGGGTGGTCTTTTTACGCTGCGATTCTCTGGGGCCTGAAAGTCTGCATGGCCGCGCTCTTCGGAAGATTAACGTAAGTTACATCCTGACTGTCGCAACAATGACGCATCTCGCTAACTTCCACTCCAAAGCACCGGAATCTCCCATCTTGAAATGCGCGTGCGCATCGCATACGGACTGTTGGTAGTAAGCTACCTGGGGGTGGCACTTACGCTGTTGCTGTCGTGCCAGCCGTTTCACCACTTCTGGCAAATAACCCCGAATCCTGGGCAGTTTTGCCAGGCCACGAATTCGCCGATCTATGTGTGGGTGGTGTTGATCACCAATGTGGCTACGGATGCATATCTTCTTTCGATCCCGCTACCAGTAAGCTCTCCCCGGTGGCCAGAACCAGTTGTGATGCCAGCGTGACTAACGTCAAACAGCTTCTTTGGGGAGTGAACATTACAATTAGAAGGAAGCTCACGCTGATGCTGCTATTCAGCGGAGCTGTCTTCATCATAATTGCCGGTACGATTCGAGCGGTGACCATTCTCACGGTAAGATTGCGAGTATCCGTCATTTTGCCAGAGTGCCATATTGACAGATTCGCCCAGTCTGGTCCGGATGGCGCAGTGTCTGGCAGCTTATGGGCTTGTCGCGAGACCTTTGTTGCTATCATTGTGACAAATTTGCCAATCATTCACCCCTTGATTCGCCAGATAGCCAAAGCCATTGGCCTTGGAGCCCTCCTCAGCAGGAACAGCCGATCGCGCTCACAAAGCTACCCGCTGCAGAGTGGAGGAATCGACAACCAGAAAGGCGCAAGTCGTAAAACGCACGCGCACCCCCTGTCCATACCCAATGATACGGCTTGGGCGAGTGATGAACACATCCTACCCATGGGCAAGCTCGACAACTCGACTTCGAAAGAAGGCGGTGGCGGAATCGTCGTCGCCCAGGAAGTCAGTGTGAGATCTGAGGCAGCAGGTGGGAGGAATCCCAGCCCAGAGTCAGGACGATTGCGAGGCGACGATTGGGGATTTCAAGCCTCTGCGGGCGGAAGCGTACCTCAGGATCGCGTTTGACGTATGGTCGAATGTTGAACACTTAAAACTTAATGTATATCTCCTCGGTGCAATACGCTCATTTCTTTTGGCTGCTCATCGAATGTCGACCCTCTCACGATCACCCGCTGCGCCATCCCGAGTGGTCGAGGACTTGAAGATGCGCGAGAATCATCATTGGAGGTGCGTCCTGAAATGATTACCGTCGCTCACAAGCCGCAGACCACGAGCGCATTCTGGAAATCGAGCCTTCTTATCTTCTTCTTATGTTGGAAAAATACAAGCTTGCCGGAGTTCGCCCATACCCGGATATTCACACATGCTGCCCGAAATGTTGATTGGTAGCTGAGATGGCGTGGAGATCTCGTAGCTGCAGTCTGTGCGTCTCCTCACTACGCCACCCGACACTTTACGGCCGCACGCAACTCCTTAGTAACAGGATCTCAGGAATCCATTGGCACGAGAACCGTCCTTCGCTAAAGATCCACAATCCCGACAACACCTTTCGCGCGAGAGATTTGAACGCAGGATAGTGTCTTTGCTGTAATAGGCTTCACGCGTATACATCCGCCACTTTGCTCATGTCCATCCGTAGCCGCTGCTGCAGGCATGGTCCTGAGGAGGCCACCGCGTTTCAACAGGAGGCTCGCTCCAGCTGTCATTTCGCGTGTATATAATTTGACCTTCCGATGCAGGTTTGCTGTTCCATCTCCTCTCCAAGCACGCAGAGAATTCCCCAAACGCCCTTGTCTTCGACGTTCACTCCCAACCCTGATCTTGCATTGGAATAAACAGCTCTGCATAAGCGCTGCCCCTTCGACACACTTTCCAAAACACACTGAACAACGTTTGAATTTCTTGACGGGACTTACTCCGGCTGTCGACCGCCATCATGACAACTCACAAAACGACCGCCGAATACACTACTCTCATCCAAGGTGGACTTGATGACGCATCAACACCGCAGAAGCCATGCACAATTCGAAGAGAGAAGGTTCACATCAGTGAGACTCCACTGACCGTGACAAATTGGCACAAACACATCAACTGGTTGAACGCTGTCCCGGTTGTGATCATTCCATTGTGTGGTCTCATTGCTATTCCTTGGGTACCATTACACCGGGAGACGGCAGTTTGGGCAATGGCATACTACTTCATGACAGGACTTGGAATCACGGCTGGCTATCATCGACTTTGGTCCCACAAATCATATTCGGCGACCGTTCCACTACAGATCTTCCTAGCCGCCGTGGGAGGTGGGGCAGTACAAGGCTCCATCAGATGGTGGTCTCGCGGTCACAGAGCTCACCATCGCTACACGGACACCGATAAAGATCCCTACACCGTTCAGAAGGGTCTTCTCCATGCTCATGTCGGCTGGATGCTCATCAAACAAAATCCCAAAAGCATCGGTCGGGCAGATGTTTCAGACCTGGATGATGATCCGATTGTCAGGTGGCAACACAGGCATTATCTCACGGTGGTCATCGTGATGGGCCTGGCTTTTCCGACTTTAGTAGCTGGCATCTGGAACGATTGGCTAGGCGGTTTCATGTATGCTGGCATTCTCCGCTTCTTCGTCGTTCAACAGGCAACATTTTGCATCAACTCGATGGCCCATTGGCTTGGCGATCAACCCTTCGACGATAGAAACAGCCCTCGCGACAACATTCTTACGGCGCTCGTCACGCTTGGCGAAGGATATCACAACTTTCATCACGAGTTTCCTTCGGATTACCGGAACGCTATCGAGTGGCATCAGTACGATCCTACCAAGTGGAGTATCTGGCTTTGGGCACGCATCGGTCTGGCCTATGATACCAAACAGTTTCGCGCTAATGAGATCGAGAAAGGACGCCTGCAACAGGAGCAAAAGGCTCTCGATCGCAAACGTGCGACTCTAGACTGGGGCGTGCCTATTCAGGAGTTGCCTGTGATGGAATGGGATGACTTTGTCGAAAGAGCTCAGGGAGGGCGTGAGCTTGTCGTGATCGCAGGCATAGTTCATGATGTCAGCGGGTTCTCAAAAGAACATCCCGGCGGCCGTACGATGATCAAATCTGCTTTCGGCAAAGACGCAACTGGAATCTTCAACGGAGGCATCTACATGCATTCGAACGCTGCGCACAACTTGCTCTCCACCATGCGTGTTGGTGTTATTCGTGGAGGAATGGAAGTTGAGGCCTGGAAACGGACACGGACTGGGTACAAGGGCACCACGGGGTGAAGGGAAGTCACGATATCATTATCTTTCATATGCAACACATGATCTCGACGACGCCTAATGATATGCCATGGGTCTCGTGTCTCTCCCAAGAAGTCTCGCCAGAGTGACCGCTTCATCTGCCTTTTAGTAAGCCGCCATGCCATCGTTCAGCATAGCCTCAACTAGAAGACAATGTCTGTCTCCGGCCTCATCACTCCATTCAGTCTCGAAATTCAAGCCGTAAGGCCAGAAGTGTCCGCCTCCACAACTAATGGTGGCGGACCCACCGTCCCAGCTCTGCAACAGAGGAGTCGCCGTAGGCCAGTCGTTGTTGTCGCAATGGTCGTTGAAAGCCTGCCTCTGACCGACGCCGAGCGTGTGAGCGATCTCATGAAGGGCCGTCCGCTCTGTTTGGTAAGCTGCATTTGCCCCAAAGCGTAGATCGCCGTTGAAATTAGCTTCGGCAGTTGGCACGCCTGTAGAGTAGTAGACCCGAATTGTTTTCGAGATGCCAGGTGTAAGGCGTTGATGGCGGGCAGCGGCGGCTGTCATGGCTGCTTCGATGCGCTCGTACGCCGAGGATTCATCTTGCGAGGGATTTGCGCTCTTCTCCAAAGTCCAAGAGATCGCACCGAGAGCAGATGAGAAGCATGCTGAAGCACATACGAGGGTGGAGACGCGCATGATGAATTTGAGTAGTTTCAGTAACAGTATTGCACACTGAATTCGGTTCACAATAGCTTTTGTTTGGATGATAGGGATGAATGCGAGTGTTGGAGTGTGGGCCAGTGTTGCACGTCAGTTCTCCGAGTTATATAGATGATGTCGCTTAAAAACTGACACAAGTGAAACGTTAGGCTTCTGCCGACCTATCGAGGCTATGTTGTATGGTTTCGACTGAATGTTCGAGATATATTAATCTGTGCCAGACCGCTCGTTAGCGCGTAACACGTGCAAGGTTTGTCGACTAATGATAGGCAAGATACACGGTCATGTTACCCATCTAGGACATGACAGACGCTCAATCGCGCACTACTCAACTTGGCAGACTTAAACTTACAACGAGGGCACAAAACCCATTCATATAGGCTGGCTGATAGCTATTTTTCCACGAATATTAGATTACCGTTCGGAACCATGTGTCTTATTTGCCGAAGTCATGCTCTCGCCCTCCCAGACAACTTCGCCTATATGGACAGTATAAAGTTGTACGCAACCACTTGGCGCTGCAGACTCAATATAAGTTGACGGCAAAGCTAAAAGTGTGCCATTGGGCCAAGAGCTAAAGCTCATGAAGAGATGTCACCATCTTCCCCTACTCTGGCTCCGCGAGAGGCTTTGGAAGCCGTGCAACTCACCATGCTGAGTCCTTCTGGTTATTTGTTGCCTACAACCTCGATGTGCGTCGCTGCGTTGGGTTTGGATCGCACATCAGCATCATCATCTTCGATGTCCTCTACTCTCTTCAATTTCTCAGTCAGTGCGAGGGCCGCTGCTTGCGCGTTGCCCTTCCGGCCTGTGTCGAAGAGCACCGAAACTTCTTCGATGGTCATGTTTCTACGAAGATGAGTCAGACATCGCCAAAAGCATCAGGTCAAAAGACGGATCGTACCTTGTTTCTGGGAAGAAGAAAAGAATAAGGACAAGATATCCAGCAATGATTGCGACGTACACGATGTAGCTGCTTGGCGTTAGCATTGTATAGTACCGCGGACTCGTCAAAGACCTGAACTTACTACTTCCACTCAATAGCTGCCAGGGCGACAGGGTTGACCCACTGATTGAACGTGAGCGCAACGCTTTGAACACTCAGCTCGATACTCAAACCCTTCAGCCGCATGTTGTAGGGAAGAATCTCGGCGCCGTATGCGAATGGCAGAGGGGACCAGCTCATGCAGTAGAAGGTCTTGTAGATGTACATCATTGGCACGACCGCGAGGCCCACGGAATGCGACGGAGACTGGGCAAAAGATCCACTGAGGCCGGTGATGATAGCGTAAGTAGCAAGCATTCCAGCAGTGCCGGTGATCCAAAGAGTACGGCGCCCAACTCGCTCCGCGCTCATGGCTCCGGCGTAAGCCCAGATGAGAGACCAGACAGCAAGACCTCCGTTGATCCCAGCAATCTCATCCGCAGCAGTGATGCCTACGAGTTTGAGAGCCGGTGACAAGTAATAGGCAATGATGCCATTACCCACCCAGTTGGATCCGGTTCCCATGGTGATCAAGACAAGCAGTCGACGTCTGTTGCCGGGCGTCTTGAAGAAATCCATGTACTTGCTCTTCTGGTTTTCCTTCTCCAACTCGAGAGCACGGCAGATTTCCTCATATTCGTACCGAACCAATTCGTCGTTCGTGTCACCATTGGCATGCTCACGGGCGAGGATCGTGAGAGCTTTGTCCATTCGGTCATGAGCAATGAGCCACCTTGGGCTTTCAGGCATGTAGAGCAGATGGATCAAGACAAGGAACGGAGCAAAGGCTTGGAACAGGCATGGTGCTCGCCATCTCCAATCAGTTGATGTCCAGGAAAGAGTTCCGAAACAGAACCAGGCCGCAGCAATCTGCCCAAAGTAGTAGTTGCTGTAATAAGCTGTGGCAACGTATGGGCGTAGACGAGGGTGGGCGATCTCCTGGAGCAACGCAATGCCTGTAATCTTGCCGAAAGGTCCTGCAGCGCCAATGATCACGCGACCGCCGATGAAGGTTGGGAGATCTTTTGCGAAAGCATTCAAGAACGCGCCGAGGATCAGTAGTAGCGATCCAACAGCCAAGCATATCTTTCGACCCCAGAGACCATTGATCCAAGATGCAACAAAGGGAGTGACGATGGCCGGGAGAAACAGACTAGCGGATATGAGGCCAAGTACACTTCCCGAAGGATGATCGAAGTACTCCTGCCACTCGGGAATGGCTTGGAGTCCGTTCATGAGAGATGCATCATAGCCCAAGTAGAACACGGCGAAGTACAACCCGACGCAATGGAAGACGTTTCTGCGTAAGCCTGCGTCTCGCCACCATGTTGGGTCGGTGTTGTTCTGGAGGTGAGCGAATGAATGTTTTTGACCGGCTTTGGGCTTCAGGAAATCAATTATCGACTTGGTAGCCATCATGAAAAGCGATGGGCATGAGAAGTAGTATGGGGTAAATCTGGGGTGTCAAGATTTGGGGAAGAGCTGAGTTGTGGGGCGTCCGTTTTATTACCTTAACATCGAACATTCGACGAATCAAAGTGATCGTCATGAGCCAGGTTGTTCGCACATCGGCGTCTGCTTCCGACTAGAAATGCGGATCTGGTCCGATATCACAGTCACATGGCTGCTCGGGAAACTCCTGTTCTTCGTTCACTCCCCCTTGCCTAGTTTCGATTGGGACGCCCGATGTGACTCGGCAGATCTCTTGGGTAAGCTTGGTCGATTGGGCGGCTTCCTGGGTCAGGTGAATCCGCCCATGATATTGTCGATGTACGGTAAAGCTAGGGTTGCGTCTTTCGAAGGTCCTCTTCGCGGGAGCCGAAACGCACGACAATGTTCGATGCCCAGATCCTGATTCCCTTTGCTTCCCCGCCCAATCTCTGTTAGCACTCACTGAAGCTTTTGGAGCTCTGAACAGCATCTATCACTAGTATCGGCTCCATCGATAAACCTAAGAACATTCAGGACGCATGCAGTGGGCGTGAAATTTCCAAGGCCGAAGTAACCACGATAGCACTTGAAATACATTGCGTTTGCATTGCTATTCCCTGACCCCAGCCTCGAAAGCCTTCCGATTTACCGGAGTCAGCGGCTCACCCGCAAACGATCCATCCGGGCCAACGACAGCAAGTATATTCTTCATAGCGTTCAATTCGAAATTGATCCGTGTCTCAAGCGCACCGCCTGCATTATGGGTGGTGAGAGTGACGTTGTCCATCTTAGCCAGGATAGGCGACACTTGCGGCTCGTGGTAATGTACGTCCAGACCGGCTGCGGCGAGTTTCCCGGTTTCGAGAGCGCGGATCAATGCTCCTTCTTCGACGACTTCGCCCCTTGATGTATTTACGAGTCTGGCTCCATTCTTCATGAGGGAGAGGGTCTTGTCGTTGATTAGATGCTTGGTGTGAGCATTCAGTGGGGTATGCAGTGAGACGCAGTCGGCGGTTTGTAGGAGGCTCTCCAATGTGCTGTGGAAAGTAATGTTCAGGCGGGATTCCTCTTCCGCACTTTGGCGGACTACATCATAGTAGTGCACCTTCATGCCAATCGCTTGAGCTTTGAGCACCAGCTTCTTCGAGATGTTGCCCAGGCCGACAATGCCGAGCGCATGGCCGCCGGGGTTGCGCGAGATGTTTCCAATCAGTTTGTGCGTGGCAGTGAAGATCTCAGGATCGGCTGTGCTCGCCGCGCGAGTTTGACGGGTGAAATTGCGGAAGACTGACAAGATCATCCAGAGCGCAGTGTCAGAAACCGCTTCGTCCGAAGCACCAGCGCCGTTCGCGTACCAGATCTTGTTTCGACCCAGCGCGTCTGTGTCTGCCCAGTTGAAGCCTGCTCCGGCGGAGGCGAAGATTTTAACAGATTCTGGCAAGAGGTTGATCAACTCGTCGTCCCATTGGCCCATTTCCCCACCTGTTTGGAAGTGCGGCCGAAAGATGGCAGAGAAGTCGCCAAATCTGCTGTGGTCAGAGATCAACCTTTGAAGCCAGAGGAAGATAGTAAACCAACCTCTTTTCCTGCGATGCCTGTATGAACTCCTCTCGTGTCTCCGCACTATTGCGAACTACATCGAAGCGATTCAGAAATTCCTTGTTGTAGAAGTCATGATTATATTTGATGGCATCACCAAGGTGAAGTATGATCGGCTTCTGCGACATGTTGAGTGTTTGCCAGGAAGGCCCTTCTCAATCGATAGCGATTCAAGCCGGGACCAGATAATCCAGACAATTAAGGAATTTCGGAGGTCATGACTCTTCACTTGACTCAGGTGTTCCAAGTTGAGATGTTCAGAATCACGGCAGAATCCCTCCGATCACGTCGGCGCGCGATGGCCGCATTGCGTCGAAGGAACATGCGGATACTGATCGGAAAAGGTCACAACACCTGACATGTGGTCGGCATTGCCGTGGAAAAAGCGTAGGATTTCTTGATCACTGCGGGGTAGCCTTGTGGAGTCGCCTTTGCATTCTTGGGTTTTTGCAGATGGGTTCGGAGTAACGTATGTCCGAGATGCAGGAAGGTGCCGCGATGGAACTCGTCGACATAGGATTGCGAGGGTGATCTCCCCAGTAGTCGCTTCTGATTCATCATCTGGGATACCACAGCTTGTCAGTGATTTGGCTGCCACATGTATCTCGCTAGGCTCAAATAACCCGAGCAGACACGATACGCAAAGATCGACGGATATAAACATATTGCAGATGCTACTATCTACACAAATTAGCCAAAGTATCATTTCACATAAACAAAAGCCTCATGCCAACCATGATATGCATGCATGCACCGCGTAATGAAGAAACAGGGCGATTCCCAGAATATGTAACAGCCTCCCTTGGGATGACAAGGCTCTCAGCCACCTTGGTTGCCCGGCTCCTGCGGCCTGGTCATGTTCTTTGCTCGCAGGAACTCTTCCACTTTCCTCTCGTCCATGCTGTCGACGACAGGATCGTCTTTCTTGGTCTGCTCTTGTGACTGCGGGTTTATGGCGGGCTTCTTCTCACCCATGCCGACAGCTGACATGACTGTAGATGGCAGTGTGGTCGCTTGCGAATAGACCTGGCCAGCTACGTCCTTGGCCTGATCGATAACAGATGACTGCTCCTCAGCGACTGGGACTGGATGTTCCTTCGGTGCTTGACCGATCGTGCCGGGCTCCATGACGTTGACTTTGTCGCCATGGCCCATGTGACGGACTTCGGGAGTACCGTCTGCGAGTTTGTCTGCAGCATGTGTCGACTGTTGCTGCTCGAAGCGAGTTTCGCTCGTGCCTCCACGGACCTCTGGAGGTTGTGAGCGCTCGCCTGCAGCGTCGCGGAATGGAACAGTGTATGTTCCCAGTCTGCTGGTACCAGGTACATCGGCATTGTCACTTGTGCCTTCGGCGAGATCTGGATCAGTCACCTTGTTCGTCTTAGCATCGCTGTTGTTGCCCGACATGTCTTCGGGCTTCACTGCTGCAGCCCCAGGTGGGGGAGTGGGAGGATGAGTGGCCTCGCCGGTGGTGGTCCTAATCAGTTCCGCTTTGGACCCGCGGCCGGGCTTTAGTGACGATTGAGCAGACGTAGCATCTGGGTGAATCCCCGCAATAGGCACGCTGCGCTTGACGCCGTTTTGCGTACCGACTGCGACGGCATGCATCGTGCCGTCGGCACCTTTGTCCCACTTGATGGGACCGGCGGGAAAGGAGCGGAAACCTCCCTGGCGGGTGTTGTCCTCCCAATCCATGCTGTCAGCGATGGCAGGCTCCAGCATCGGCATGTCGCCGAACTTGAAGTCGAGCTTGCCACCATACTTGGTGGGGATGTTCTCTTCATCAATATACTGCAGTAAAGTAGGCTTCACTTCCGCCGCGGAAAGGATGAAAATCTTCGAAACGGTGATTGGGTCGAACCAACGCTTAATCCAGGACCAGACCGTTGGGAAAAATGAAGGCGCACCAATCAAGAAAATCCTGTCCAAGGTTTCCGGGTAGTGGGAGGTGGCCAAGAGCGAAGCGTCCTGCATGTGGTTTTTGAGGTTCCCTGGGATAGGTTAGAATCAGATGATACGCATTTAAATCAGCGGTGCGGTAACGTACAGAATTGACGAAGTCCCACATTGGAGATATCCACAATGTTGCTGCTTTGACTGATAGGAGTCTCGGGGTATGGTCGGTCTGGAACCGTGGAGCACAAGGGCAAAACGAAACGGCAGAGGTTTTCGTAGAGTGCAAAGAGTCGGAGCATCTTAGGAGGCACCTTAGACGGAGGCAGACTTTGGCCCTTCTTCTCGGTGCTGTTTGCGTTGGCAGTCACCGCCTTGTTGTCCAAGTGCGCCACCTCAAAAAGGTAGACAGGAATGCCGCGTTTGTCTCGTCGGCCTAGCCATTGCGGGTAGAGCCTCCTGGTAGTGTCGTACTCCTCGATATCGATGGTCTCGTAAAGGGCGTCAATGTGGTTCTCTTTGCGCCAATCCTCCGTGTCTTTCAGCTGGCCGAAGGCCTCTTCCGGGACAAACTTGCGGGCTCTCAAATAGCGGAGAAGGGTTTCGTCATCGTGGCTCGGTGGTGCGGAATCGGCGGCCGGGGTGTAGTATTGTTTAGACTGGCAAAGATCCCTAAAGCGTTGTAGAGCATCTTGCTGGTTCTGGGTGAGGTGGCCGACATGTCCGGAAGGATACTAGGTGGTGAAGATGTTAGAGGACTTGCGCGGAGAAGAGATGGAGGGGCGTTCGCGGGCGTACCTACTTGATACGACTCAACGCGCTTGAGCGGCGCGCCGTCCTGAGAGGTGGACATGGCCTAATGAAAGATGATATCCCAGATATCGTCCTGAGGAGGAGGAGGAGGAGATGTATGCAAGAGAGGTGTCGACAGGGCCGGGTTAAGGTTATTGTAGGGCTGGGAATAGAGCTGAGTGACGAGTGGACGGGCCTGTGACGCATGGCGGATGCTGTGCGCTCCGAGATGCCGCGAAAGAAGAATACCTAACCACATTTAACCTTAACCAACCTTGATTTACCAATCGACTCTCGCGCTTTTGGTGCCATCTAGGGAGGCTTTTTGTTTTTGCCATTATTATTATTATTATTATTATTATTGTATTCGACTCAAAACAGCAAGACCGACGTGTGTGGACTTCCATACACCTTCTTGCTCTGTCACGACAGCTACGAGAGACGAAGATCCCCTCCCTCACAATCCTGTCATCACTCTCCCGCCTTCACCCAGCCTACCCTGTGGCGTCATATACCAGCTCGATCTACAACGGAGGTAGATCCTCACCGTCCTCTGACACCATTGACATGCCCGGAGTCGCCTTCTAACCATTGAAGGGCCATCTTCACCCTCGCAATCCACGACTGCCGCGCTTTCGCTCGGTTCCTGCTGCTCCCAACGCCAAACCACCCCAAGGCCGCCATCCTCACCGAGGCATTGCAGCACAAACATGGAGGCCTCGCCCATGCGCAAGCTCCCCGACGAGCTCCTCGAAGCCATCGTATACAACCTGCCGCCGCAAGCCAATCTCTCCTTTGGCGCAACCTGCAAGCGTTGCAACAAAATCACATACGAGCCGCTGGTCTGGCGTCGGCATTGCATCGAAACATGGCGGTACTGGAATCAAAATCATGACTTGCAAGAGAAGCTTGGGCGTCCGCCGGCGCAAATGCAGTGGCGGCAAATGTACAATCTGCGGTGGCGGACTGACCGAGAGGCAAGGCGGCTGTTTGACGAGTTGCTGCTTACGCAGCAATATCGCCTGCAGCGTATGGAGAAGATCTCAAGCATGGGCTATGACATCAAGGATCTAATGCTGCGCCTTCTCAACGAGACGCCGGACGATGCTGAAGACGTATTGGCACGGCGATATCATGCGAATGCGATTCTCGGTCAGCTGCACCGCGGCACGGCTATCGAGAAATGGACACGCCTGCAGAAGAAACAGATGGTGGCGCTGGAGGAGGTCCTTGGCGCATACGATCTCTTTGTGCTGACGGGCAAGCGCGGGGATCTGTCAGACATCTCGCGCGAGCTGGACAGGATCGCGGAATGCGTTCGCTCGCAAGAGGAGGACTTCGACGATTTGAGCGTTCGGAGGAAGGCGCAAAGTATCGCGAAATGGCTGCGATCACAAGAACTTGTCGGAAACCCGAACGAGAACGACTACCACGCGTTGCGCAACAACTTCATCAGCATTGCCCTCTTCGACGATATTCACACAAGCCTGCCTCTCCAGTCAGTCGCGATTTACTGCGCCGTCGCTCGGAGACTTGGTGTAAACGCTAAACCTTCCAACTACCCAGCTCACGTACACGCGGTGATCGAGGCTCCGCAAGATCAGACTCTTGATGGCAAACCAAAGGCACCGCAAACCGACGAGGAGCCCGAGATCATGCACATGGACCCTTGGCGCTCCCACGAAGAAGTGCCTCGTGAACCACTGTCCCTACGGCTTTCACAGATGGGTGCACCAACTGACCAGCACGCATATTTCCTCGGCGCAACTTCCACGCTCGAAGTCGTCTTGCGTACCGGTCGCAACATCATGAACAGCGTGCAAGTGGCTCGCGGCCAAGAACACGCTGTGGCTCGTCGCTCACTCGTGCCAGACCTTGAAGCTGCCTGGTACAGCATGCTCTGGTCTATGATGATCCTTGGTGACGGAAGCTCCCAGGCATCGTCCATTCACAGGCGCAAACAGTGCCTTCCTTACCTGATAGACCATCATCAGTCTCACTTCCCCGAGGACCTTGGTCTAATTGAGAACACAGTCCTGCCTATGTTCGTAGACGAAAGGGAGCATCCCATTCTAACACATCTGGTCATGACCGCAAGGACTGCGGACAACAATAAGAAAGCCCCCAGCCCGCGCGGAGACAACACTTTGCGCGTCAGCTATAACATTGGTGCCCATTTCCGACATAGACGGTTCGGTTACGAGGGTTTCATCATCGGTTGGGATCTGAGGTGCAGCGCAGAAGATCGCTGGATTCGGGAAATGGGCGTGGATGATCTGCCACAGGGCAGGGAGCAGCCATTTTACAACGTCGTGTAAGTTGACGAGGGTACATATTTTGTGGAAGGACATCACTGACAATTGATCACAAGTGCCGACGACAAGAGCGTGCGATACGTTGCGGAGGAAAACATCCGCCCGACGACCGATCCACCTTCCGAGGATCTTCTCGATCTTGCGGGTCGATACTTCAAGCGCTGGGATGAATCTCAAAAGTCCTTTGTGAGCAACATTCGGGACGAGTATCCTGACGACTGAAGCAATTCTACGATGATTACGATTACAAAGATTCTCATCGCATAAACCACTAGTGGCTCTCAGCCTCTTCAATCACTTCCCTCAATTGCTTGGCCGACTGTTGCAGCGCGCTACTCTCCTCTTCATTGAGCGGCAGCTGCAAAATATTTTCCACTCCTTGCCGCCCGAGCACCACAGTCTTGCTCAGGCAAACGTTCAAGTCTTCGTTAAAGATACTGACAGGACGGACGTTGCGCTGATCGAACAAGATCGACTTGCAAATGCTCGATGTCACGCTGCCAATGCCAAACTCGGTAGAGCCTTTCGAGTTGATCAAGGCGGACGCCTTTTGCTTTGTGTCATTGGCCATGGCCTCGCGATCAAGCGATTTCGTGGCAGGGAAGAGATGGAGTGGGATTCCAGCGATGGAGGCGCTAGACCATGCGACCTAATTATTGTTAGCATTGAATGGCCCTTCGAAAGATCGCGACGATGTCTGCCTTCGCAATTCACTTACGATTTGCGATTCGCCGTGTTCTCCCAACACGAAAGCATCGATGGAGCTTGCTGCAACACCAGCTTTGGTCGCCAAAGCGCCTCTCAAACGCGCAGAGTCGAGGAACGTACCACTACCGATGACTTGCGTCTTCGGCAGACCGGAGTACTGAAGAGCGAAGTAGGTGAGAATATCGACAGGATTGGCAATAAGGAGCAGAATAGCCTTGGAGTTAAATGGCTTCATGTCAGATATAACGCTTTGCAAAATAGATTGGTTGCGGCCAATCAAGTCCGTGCGAGATTCCCCTGCGCGGCGGGAAGTCAGCTCATGTCATTCATTAATTCACCAAAACATCATGGTCTCCGACAATGATTACTTTCACACACACCTTTCTTCTGCTTCGCCCCCGCGGTCACGACGATGATATCGCACTGACCCGCCTCGGCATGAGTCCCGGCTCTGACGTGCGTGGAAGTATTGCCGTGGTAGGTCGCATCGCTAAGGTCTTGGACTTGGGCATCGCGAAATTCCTCTTGCGGATCGACGAGCAAGATCTCGCTGGCGACAGGGTTGTTGAGTAGTGTGTAGGCGATGGTCGAGCCGACTGAGCCAGCGCCGATGATGGCTATGCGAGTGGAAAGAATGGGTTGGGGCATTTTCGTTTATTTGTCCGTAGACTTTATGTCTCTTTTTGGACGCCGATGAAGTTGTCCGATGATGGCGAATGTAGAATCGCCCTTCTTGTTTGTATGGATTTTATTACCTTCGTCTTAATTTGAGATGTTTTCTCTAGCATCTCATCAATGATACTCACAGGGTTCTGACGTAACCATTTGCTGTTAGCGTTGAGGAAGATCATCATTATTGCGGG
>MSJI02000101.1:0-12217 GCA_001931905.2 Cladosporium sp. IMV 00045
GACTATCTGCAGTGTGATCAAGCCTCCCCCGGGCGTGAACAGCCTTTTTCTTTTGCCAGGACTTGAAGCTTTCGAACTCCTCGTTCTGATTAAGTATTGTTCAGAGGCTCTACTGCGAAGAGCTAACGACAAGCATTCGAGACCATCTCCTACCATTCGCGGATCTTAAAGCGCGAAGAGCTGCTTCCTTTCACAATCGGACTCATGTCGGTCAAGGGTAAGATCACAACGTGCGGATCGGTCCAAATTACTGACACAATGTAGACACTGATATATCGCTCCTCGATACCACCCTGAAGTGCCTGCCAGTTGGCTAGCAGACCAACGGTAGCGAAGTAAGTGTAGGCAAGTACCAATCTAAGAGTTGGCAGTCGTAAGAATCAGCTATACGTGGGCTTAGGTGGCATTCTCCCAAGAGTTTCCTCCCTCGGAACAAATCGTTCGGAATCTCATTCCAAGAGCCTCACAGGCCTCCATATTTCGTATGTCCTTAATCGCGACCAGGCACCCAGCAGCGGATCTGGCGTAATCTGATGAATCACGTGCAGCTCTACGTAAGGCATGCATTCAGCTTTGACACGGGCTTCTGGGTCAATTTGCGTAATACCCGCAGTTAATGCTCCCCTTTCGATGGCCGAACGCCTTCTGCGCGTGTCGAAAGCCCGTTTAGCTGGTTGATTGGCGTATGCTCGCAGTTGCAGCGAAAGTAGACTGTATCTCTCGATCTACTTTGAGACAGTAGGCCTCGGTATGCCAGCCTTCCTGCTAGGTGCGACGCATCAGGCATCTGAAAAAGACGGATTGGAGGCCAAGTTCTGGCTTCCACTCCTGACGATGCAGCCTTACGAGTCGCACGGCTGGCTGAAGTCCGACGCGATCAATGATCGATATATCAATTCACTCAACGTTACAGAACCAAAGCCTGCCAGCAAGTTCGGCGATAAAGTCAAATTTCTGGCTCGTATTTCTGTTATTCAACAAGATGTACTCGTGGGTCTGGTCAGCTGACGGTCTTTGCGAATGTGGACCACAGAATAATCTCCGAGGTCAAGGATCAGCAAGAGTGGAAGAAAGTATGTCAGCTCATCAGTAGTGATATGTCACGGCCTGACAAGGCTAACGAGATATTGTAGGAAGATAGCGATCAAGCCGCGATCTTGGCTGACGAGTCTCGTGAATGTAGTCACTGCTTCTATGCCAGTAGGGACGTGGAAGATGAGGCATCAGGGGAATATAATCTCCACAACATAGGCCACCCCCTTGTCCGGGATCTTGACTTGAAGTGCGTTTGGGTATCTATCGGCACCAGGCTGAGCTGCAGTGCTTCATTCTGCGCATCAAAGCCCTACACTGTGGCAGAGCACGTATGTCGGAAGGAACATGGTGGCGCGGCAAGGGAATTGAGTCCAAACATAGTCAGCTTGATCGTAACCCTGATATAATTGTCAATTTCTTTCGATCTCTCGAACCCAGGCGATCTCTGTCTCCAAGCTTTTTCCTCGAGATTGAATCAAATTCTGCAGACGCCGACTTTCGCTCTGAACGACAACTAGGGTGCAGTCCTAGTATTGACGGCTGGAGAACGATCGATGAAAAATAGTCTAAATCGTAATATTGATATTCTGAATGGAGGTCAAGATGGCAGTTTTTCGGCGTGGAAGAATCTGAGCGGTATGAAATCACTCATTCCTTTGTTGTTGTCCGGATCAAATGGTCGCTTCCAAAAATCCCCGATGCGGGCTGAACTGCTCGATGATCACATTCTCGCGATTTGGCAAGGTTCTCGGCGAATCGCTGGCTGTCATCATACTGGGCATCACCGGTCGATATTGTTGTAGTTCTGCGACCTGGTCAAAACATACTGCCAAGGCGGATATACCCAGCACCACATTGATCTACATAAAGAGGCCTGTCAGGGGCTGCAGTAGATAGCCAATCAATCAATCCTTTATTCTTTGAACCTACGTACTTAACAGATATTTCGTCTAATGAGGTCGGCTTCTCTTGACAACGCTCGAAGACTCCACATGATACACTGACAAGAAAGAACGATGTCCTAGACGTGCAGCTTTGCAGCTTTCCTTTGTCGATGCATTTGTGCAATTCTAAGAGAATGTCGTCAAATTGCTTCTACCGCTCTTTTATCAACCCTGCCATGGCGATACTTTGATGCAGTGCAAAGACGCAGACGCCGGGTTCTATCTGAGCACCATCAAGCCGAAGCAGAAGATGAAGAATAGAAGTCTACAGCCAGCAAACCATCAATGGACTCTCTCGCACCTGGCGCTCCAAGCCACTATCAGACATCCGCTGCCCCGGCGCCTAGGTATACCTCTCGCAAGTCGCCTGGACGAATGCATACCGTGATTCGCATAGCCCCTCCCTGCACAATTGTCTGAGCCTTTACAGGGATTTCGAAATCTCTGGCGTACATTAGGTGTGCATGCATACGCTTTGAAGCTTTCCGTCAACCTCTGCTCACAAGATAAGCATCAGGCTATTCAAGCGTCCATTTGCAAATGTCATGTCTGCATGTTCAGCGCTGCCTGACACGAGTCCTCTGGAAAAGGGCCGGTGAGCGGGTTCTGAGGTTGTGAAGACTGTGGCCAAGCCCGCATGTGCACTGCCAATCACTAGTCAAAGATACATACCTCCAGGCAGACCTACTTCCATCGAATGCATTGGGAGACGGTTGTCAAAGCTCGTCTGCCTCCATTGCCGTCCAGATGGCGCCAGCTTCGTAATGTGCGCTGCCGCGCTCCCTTCTGGTTTGCCTCGCTTCTGGTCTGCATCCTTGCATCAAAGGACCTTTGCGCCACGTTCCTTGAATGTTGCCATGGCATGTGAAAATCAGAAGCTGCATGAAGCCACCGCCTGGAGCCGAGCAAGAGCGCTTGTATCTCACGATTATCTTTGTTGTAGACAGCACAACGCCTGGTACTAACCAATAGGATGAGTGTTCCGAGTTAGATTGTTTAGGAGAGACAGCGCGCTAGTAGCGCCTAGATGACGAATGATAACAAGTGGGATTTTCCGAGCTCTGCGCGGTGTAGCAATATATATACTAGCATCGCTGTTGACGATACATACGACCATAGGTCAGTGAAAACTGGGCATCCCGTCCGCTCTGCCATACATAAGCACTGAACCGGGCGACTAGTACTAGAGTGGGTGACCATCTGGGAATCCCGCCTGTTGTATGTTTTTGGCCAACATCCGTCCTATGGATGTGCAAGCAGTTCCAGTTTTGCCAGCCGCAACGAATATAGATGTGAGAAGACATAGCTGGTAATGCAAGTGACTTGCACAAAAGAAGTGCGAGCGTGAGAACTCGGTGACTGATCTGTCAAACTGCAACAAAAAACGACCATCTCAAACAGCTGCGCCGGACTGGCAAGTCTCAATGATTAGGAATACCTCCCATGAGAAAAAGACTGCAGTTCTGAATTCGTTGCACAACCGGATATGTCAAGTTTGTGCGCCACTCCTCGCCTTGAAGCACCCTACCTCCTAGGTGAGTCGTGAAGGCATCATTTGATTCATGGGGCCATCTTTGACAGCAGTCCTAACCGGCTATTCTTTTGCTACGATTCATCGAAACATCAGATCTTGTTTCTTATCCTTTGCGAAAGCGGGAATCTGCTACTATTGACTTCTTTGATCAGCCCACGATAGCAAAGTTCCAATAACAAAGAATGGCTACAGAGCAGAAGAAGGGCGCAATGCAGCTGAGTTGAGAGGAAGCTTTCGATATCTCGGTCCACGAGAGACTGCAGGCATTGGCTTTATTCTCCTTTTATGTATGAAACGAACGATTTCCACCAAGGCGACGCATCTCTACCGTCGACGAAGAAAACGGTCAGCGTGCCCATCATGATAGGCACTAACATAACGATCCACCTCCAGATCGACAGTTCCTCCAACTCCCTGAAGTTCATACCAAAGAAAGATGTCGTAAAAGAAAGAGGTACGAATATGAAAGCAAGAAACGTTAGCTTTGCAACCCTTTGCGCCTGTGCTATGGCCTTCTTCGCATCTTGGATTGTGACGGTGGACATGAGGACTGTAATTGCCTCTTGACATCGGCGGTCGAGTGCCTGTGCAACATCCTCAAGATGACTCCAGTCACGCTCGACCGTGCTTCGAGATCTTTGCCCCCGTTCCGAGCTTGCACTGGGCCACTTCGGCGACTGCGCGCTTGTTATTGAGCTTCGGGTCAGTCGGATTTGTTGTATCAAACGCAAGAGAATTCGTTTCAAATACTTAAGGTTGGGTAATGCATCGAAGTCGTCACTGCTGACTTGTGTAAATTGTCCCAGCTTTTGCTCGATCAAGTTCAGGTACTGTTTCATTGACGCAGCGGCCAATTCGAACACCTCGCCGAGAGCATAAAAAGGGTCTTCAGCCATCAGCTTAGGGTTAAGGCTGGCGCCGTAGTTGATATGAAGCCGAGAAGCACACGGGAGCATCTGTTGCGCATCCGACTCATAGGATTCCGACAGCCTGTCTGGAATTAAACCCATGTTGGGCTTATAGCTGACAATGGGTAACAAGTTGAACGCATGTGGATCATGGCTGGCCCTAGAGGCGGATTGCCATATCTTGTGTAGTGGGCTGTGAGCCAAATCTTCGCCAGCATCCAACCAAACGAGCACTGGGGGCGTTAGCCAAACCTCAGCAAAGTGTATCGATGTTCAGAAGACACTCACGAACCCAATCGTTGGATCCCTCCTGTGACTGCATGCAGATAGTAATTCTCTGCTCAATAGCAAAATGCGTATCATCGAAGAGACTGATATCGCGAGCGACGGAGCTGCCAACACCAGGGTACGTTCCCATGAGTAGTTCCGTCTGGTACGCACGAATAGCATCATCCAAGCGCGACCTGGCTGATTCAAGCATGTGTTGCGATCGAAAGACGCGGGCACCGGATCTTCTTCCAATACTGACGATTGGTAGTTCCAGCAAGTTCCAACAGCTTGTAGGCAGAGATGGGGTCGAGAATTGATTATTTGGGTTGGGTGCGTACGGGAACTCAAGCCATCTTTTGAAAAATTCGGGATCAACGAAGTGACATGACCCAAGAGATCCTAACCATCTGGCAGAAGGATATCCTCTGAGAAAGAAAACACGGCCAGATGAAGATCTTGATGAGCTTGCACTGCAGGTTACGATATCCTCGGGGCTATCGATATGAGTAGGGCCTCGTATAGCAAGCACAGAGGCCGAATCGGCTTGGGAGGTAGTCGTCTGTGACTGTCTGTCTCCAGTCGAACGAGCGTCTGCGTCTTGAACAAAGTCATAGAACGCCAGAAATGGCTGGCTAGGTACAATATTCTGCAATGTTGGTCGGTGCCGAGAAAGAAGGAGTGGCGACAAAAAGGTAGCGAGTTGCCCATGAGCAGACCCAACTCCAGTCTTTAATACCGAAAACCGTCTTACGCTTTCGGCATAGTCAGCCGAAGTCCCTACAAGTGTCAGCAATGGGCGATGTTGCTGGCTGATTGGTAAAGCATACAGTTACTAGGGCTGCTAGGTTGCATCGGATCCTCAAACTACGATTCCGACAGTGTCTTTGTGGATTCCTGAGATGATATGGACACCACTTTCGCATTCCAGTTGCAAGTAGAGCTGAACAATGCATAGCCTTGTGTGTGCAAGGAGGGTCACTCACTTGATCGGTGACCTTGGGTGGCTGAGCGCTTGCTCGCGTTGCCGCCCCCCCTACAAGTATTCGCTCGCTTCAAGCCTCAGCCCGAGTGCAGCCTAGTACAGTACTTTTCACAGTGATGCAGCCAAGGGCGCTTAGGCTTGATCGGTTGCCGCTTGCACGAGTGACCAGGGTACATAATTTGCTCGTTCTAAAAAAAAAAAAAAACATGTTGCCTTGGAAGAACATGTCCAAATGTCGTTAACAACTTCAGATTCTGTGACTTCTCTCATGACATCCCAAAAGATTACAAGGGCTCATATCACCGCGACCAGAAGATCACAAGCTGATCATAGTCACATTCTTGCATCTCATCAACTGGACGCTTGTCCTGTGGCCGCAGGCGGCGGCGCAGTGAGTGTGCTTTTCGAAACACTTGCCTGGCCCGCACATTGTCTCCTGTTGACAGATAGATCTGCCCCATTTTGTACGTTGTCCGGGCGACTTCGTTACGTAAATAAGGTCGGCTGCGGAATATCTTCAACGCTTGTTCGATCATGTCGCTTTGACAGTCAGCAATCTGGCCCTATACGGGAAGGATTCACATACCTGGCTTCTGCGGCTTGATTCATACGTATCTTGAGATCTGCCAGACGGTGGAGCACGTCTCCAACACGATGATGCCCATCGCCCAATGTGGCTCTGTATTGCTTTAGACACCTTGCGTGATACCTGAAGCCCTCGTCCAGGGCCCCTTGGCTGGTATATACATTGCCCAGTGCGTAGAGTATCTTTCCCGTCCTACTTGATGTCAGCTATCACCAAAATATGAGTGATAAGTCTACTTACTTGAAAGTCTTCTCATCGTCTGGACCCCACGCATCTTCTTGGATTTGCAATATTTCTTGCAGAACTTGCTTTGCCTCATCATAACGCCCTTGGACCCAGTATATGAGTCCCAGATTGGGCTCTGGCCAACTGAGCAAGGTATCATCGTAGTCAGACATCCCCTGAAAAGCTTCGATAGATTTCAAGAAATGTTCGACAGCGGTGTCATATAGACCGTTCATTCCGTAAGCAACTCCAAGCTCATTCAAGTAAAGCCCATACTCATATTGGCTCTGGTAGCTTGCTGTGTTCGGGTTGGGCTCAACGGTATTGTCAATCCAAGTTTTAAAGCGGTTCAGGCAGTCTTGAGCGTCGTTGGCCTCCATGCTTGCCGTTGCGGAGTCGAGGTTAGCGCGTCTGAGCCAATAATTCTCGCTGTCGGTGGATGAGACACCAATCTGGTCGTAGAGTCGTTCAGTGAGCCTCCAGAATTCTTTTGCCTCTTGTGGGAACCCTCGTTCGAACCAGTACCTGAATATGATCAGCGAGCTTCACGAAAATCGTTGGGCTACACTTACCATCCAGCGTCACTGAAGAGGGATGCGGCGGCGTCTGGGTCCTTGAATCCATCGTTTTGTAGCATCGATGACTGTGTCTGCTTCAGTCTCACCACGCTGGGGAATATTCTCGCACAGACAGGATATCGATCCGTATTGAAGCGGTCCTGCAGCTCGATGAAGGGCCATGCGGCGGAAACCGCTTGGAGCGTTGCGTGCAAAAACTCTAGCCGTTCCGATTGAGAGAGGCTCGCAAGGGTGACATCTTGTACAATGCGATGCAAAGTCAGATCTCCTGTGGCGTGATTGCAGCCCAGCAAAGAAGACTGTTGAAATTCCAAACGTGCGTCGCAGTATGCCTTGTAGGTGGATGGGAAGCCGGGGGTTGCCTTCTGTTGCTGAGCCTTCACAAGTATATCATCTGGGATACAGTCTGGATCCAGTAGAGAGGACATGCGGAGTAAAGCAAGACTTTCGGCAGATAGTCCATCAAGACCTAGGCTTGTTGAAATCTTGAATACTTGAGCGGATCGCGAGGTGTCGTCACCGAACCAATCAAGATGCTCAATATCACGCTCCTCACATAGACGAAGGAAGTCCTTGCACGATAAACGGAGTCTTGACATCATGCCAGACATTTGAGTCAGCAACAATGGGAGACCACCAAGCTTGCCAGCTATTTCTCTGACGTATGATTCTTGACCGTCGAACATATTGCTTGGGATGAGCTGCCGCATCATGTCAGATGACTCTTCGATGCTAAATGGCGTAACATCAATGCCGAAGTTCGCAGTGTAAGTCTGATCTTTGGCGTGCATGTCGCGGCTGGTGACCAAAACTGAGCCCAATCCGGTCGCAGGCCAAAAGTCTTCCAAGACATCGTGATGGTCGGCATTGTCGAAAATCAAGAGCCATCTGGCTTCATTTGGAGCTGGCGGGTTCTCTTCGTATGATTTGGCGGGATTTGACAGCCATCCTTTGACAAGCTCGCACGCAGCCGGAAGATCCGTCGGCTCGTTGGGGTCGACTAGGTCCAGAGCTACCGCAATATTGGCGAACTCTTCTATCAAGATGTCTTTGTTGTCAGCGGCTACCCAGAACACTGCGTCAAAATCGTTCTCTCGTCTGTAAGCGTATTCGACAGCGACCTCCGTTTTGCCGGAACCTCCAATTCCACAAAGCGCGAATGACTTGAGTGGACCTCTGTCGTGCTTCACCGGAATCTGGTCTTCGCCAACGCTAGCACCAACACTTGTCTGGTCACATGGAAGTAGGGCGCGGTCTATCTGCGTGAAGATATCGTCCCTGCCATAGAAGCGGCTATTCCTGTCTCGGCGTGATCTGATGGTGAAACATGGCAAGCGTGGCGACCTCTTCTGTGTTACGAAGTCGATAGACAGGCGTTTAGGCTCGGCGTGGGAGTCCGGTTGTACTGATGAGCCGGCGACCGCTTCATGACTGGCATCTGGCGTCGACAAAGCTACGGGCTCTGTGCCAGATGCCTGCGGAACTTCGCTTCAGGAGCGTTACTTTTGCTTCTTAACGTGAAGGGAGCCTTCTTCGTATTGATAGCTGTCGTCTGTTAGTCTCAATGTCTTCTATTGGGATTCAAACTCTCACCCGCGGTAGCGGCAGCCGAAAGCCAGCTTCAGCACTGGTAAATGCTTTCTCAATGAAGTCGCTGATGACAGAAAATCCGGTACTTTGCACATCAATCTTGCACAAATCGTAATGGTTGCACTCAAGCGCAATGCGTTCTTCTTGATCCACCCCAACCTTGCAAGAAGCTTCCGTGAGAATCTTTGATGCCAATCGTGTCAGCCTGAACTTCTCCAAAGAATGTGCTGGCAATCACCTGGGTGTCTTTGTGCCTTGGTATTCGTGCAAATGTATTCCTGTAGACCTTTGAAGTCTTTGCTTCCCACGCTGATAGCACTGGCACCGTGATGTATACATGTCTGAAGTCGCGGCTGACGTTTTCTAAGAGACCAATGTCTCCCACTGGATCGAGTGAGCCGCGAGGTAGAGGTTTGTGCGAGGCGCAGCGTAGGATGAGCTCTATCAGATTTGTGCGAAGGTCTTGCTTGGATTCTATATGTGGTGTACCAAGGAAGAGGATGCCGCCGAAGGTGTCCAGAGTCGCCTGATGTTGGTAGAATTGACTTCGAAGTTCGCAGAGGGCCTGACCACATAAGCAAGCGCCAAAACCTTGGACGACTTGATCCTAACCTTCTTCAGTATTATTCCTCCGAGGCTGTGGCAGATGAAAAACGTAGGATAACGATGCTGCCCTGGATGTCATTACCGAATTTTGTTTCATCACTTCTCGCAGGCACTCACGGAATCTTGTTTCCAGTGCTGGTCCAGACATGACAGCAACCTTGATCCCTCGGTAAGTAGTTGCCGAAAGATCGAATCCTCTGAGGAGTTGTTGATGGTATAGGGGTACGCAGATATCTGCAATCGCCGTTTGCAGCCCACTGAAACTCTTTCGAGCCACTTTCTTGAACCACGTAGCCAGTCTTGCGGTTCCGGCATTCCAGCTCCGTGGATGACAAAGATCCTATATTCTATGTCAGTAAATGCACCTTGAAAGAAGGAAATGTTGCATTTACTCGGCTTCCCGTTCACCCCTGACAAGGGGATCGGCCGGATACAGAGGCTCGAACATGTTGCCTCGCAGAATGCTTGGAAGTCTGTTGTCAACCGGAAAATACGTACAAGGTGATGGCAAGAGAACATGGGACCTAGACTAACATCGCGCTGACCCTCTTTCTTCAACGCTCCTATCTCAAGGCGTTTCAAAGAGGGGCTGTGTTGCTGCGCAAGCGATGTGCGCCGCACAGCCGCAGCTCATGCAGCCGGGCGCTTGCAGCTGTGTACTGAGGTATTTAGCATGACTAGGACCGCCTATGCCAATATGTTGACGAACCTTCTGGTATAATGGTTTACATTCGCCAAAAGCCCATCTTCACGGAACGAGGGGCAAGCCAAAGTCGAGGTTTCGATCGCCGCAATTGCTTCGCAACCATTCCACTGAGAAGTGCATCACGCCACTAGATCCTACGGTGGCCTGCACACGGCCTTCCTGTTGATGAAGACTTCTCTGCGTCAAGCTAGGCCAGGCAGAGAAGGCCTTTTTGGACCGAGACTCTCGCCTCAGGATCTCGCATGCAACCCAAAAGACTGAGCTCATGCTGCGCCTTTCGCGCAACTCAGGCGCTTACTTGCCTAGGCGAGTCATCTCTACCTCAATATCGTTATCAACTGTGGCAAGGAATCTGGAAACAAAGCTAGGCAAAGGAAGCAGTGTCCTGCCGTTATTTGTATTCCTTGTCTGAAAAAGCATCCAAGACTTTGCAATTTTTAATAAAGAGCGAAACGAAGCTAATCATCACAAAAAGTGCCAGCACCATTTCTTGACTGACTTCTCAGTACCAAACCCCCAACATCAACGAACCACTCTCACCAATCCACGACATTGCAAGAACAGCTTGACCCACCACTCAAGTATCCTTCAACTCCACCATCTAAATCTAAACAGACAGCGTAAGAAGACCCGGACGGTACGGAAGAGCATCATAGTCCGCATCAGAGTTAGGATCGCGGCCCTGGTAAAGCAACTGCAAGTTGCAAGCATCAACAGGGAAAGTCTGATCAGCGGAAGTGCGAATCAAATCGCCGTGAGAAATATCGTTAGTCCAAGTGGCGCCGCTGTTCGCCTTACCAGCGAACGGAGCACTCTCGTCGCCAGCCTGCACGGTCCACTCGCCATCGAGGCTGTCGGCCGTGAAAGAGCGGAAGTAGCGGCCGCCGCTTCCCTGCGCCTCAACGATCATGAGGTACTTATTCTGGCCCTCGAGAGTGTAGACTTGCACGGCCTCGAAGAGTTTCTGCGGCGTGTCCTCCATGATCGTCTCGTAGGCGGTGCCGAAACTGCCGGGGAAGTCGTCGATGGGCATGGAGGAGCGATAGATCTTGCCGTTGTCGCCGCAGAAGAACAGGTACATGTTCTCGCTGTCGCCGATGACGGTCTGGTCGATGGCGCCCGTGTCGGACTCGATTTGGCCTTCGAAGAGAGGCTGAGCGGCGGACCAGGAGAGGGCATCGGTGGGGTCGTCAGAGGTGCGGTAGCTGAATGCCGTGGGGCCCCACTGGTGCGCGAGGATCCAGGTCGACTTGGGCTCGAAGTAGAACAGCGTCGGGGCCACGGCAGTCTCGGCCATGGGGTCCTGAGCGGCGCTGCTCATCTCGGACCACTCGCTGAAAGTGCCGAATGCCATGGAGCTGTAGGAAGCAGAGGCATCGCTGAACGTGGCGTAGACGAGGTGCTTGCCGTCAATGGGCGAGTAGGTAAAGTCCTTGAGGGAGGACCAGCCATTCTCCGGCTGAGCGAGAGCCTCAGTCGAAGTCCAGCTGTAGGTCGAGGGCAACTCGCAACCAGACTGTGCCGCGACTTTGTTGGCGGACGCTGCCAGCAGCGTGGCGCTGGTCAACAGCACGTTCTTCTTGGAGGTCTGGACCTTCGGCATGGCGGTAGCGAGTGTGGTGGTAGTGATGATGTGGAAGAGGGTAAGGAATGTATAGGGCAAGAAAAGCCCTGGTGAGGGCAAACCATGCTTGTTATAAGCATATCTTGGATTGCTTAGGTTTCGGTGGATAGTATTCGCTTAACTGTTCGTGACAACGGCGGCGTCCAGCCCTGGCTTCATGTTGAAATTCGTCGTTTCATGTTTAGCAGCGCGTTAACCACGTTCGGCTCGTGAACCGGATTGCCTTGCGTCATCTCGTAATGCGAAATAGGCTATGTGTTGATTGAATTCGGAGAGAGATTTCCCATTCATCAGTACTGCTAAAGAATATATTACCTTGTATCAAAAGAGATTGAGACGGTCAGACTTGATGGCGGTCTGGTAATGCCGAGGTTATCTTTGTCAAACACATAGCAATAGATGGAAACAGAACTTTTGCTCACCGAAACTCCTCGTTTCTTGCTGAGTGACACAGCTACCGAATCCGAACATGCTCGTCTGTCTGAAACTTCACAGCCATCGACCATCTCCGACAGCCGGGTGCGGTTGGCAACGATCCGCCCAAAAAGACTCGATTAAGCATTGCGCCGATGGCAACGACTCAATCAAGCAAAGCGGCGTTTCCCGAACAGTCCTCTAGACCAAAAAAA
>MSJI02000101.1:12237-39301 GCA_001931905.2 Cladosporium sp. IMV 00045
AAAAAAAAAAAAAAAAAAAAAAAAAAAGAACCGACCACAATTCAAGCCAAACCGGCGGTCTTGCCAAAGGCTTGATGTGGCTTACCCTGGCTAACCGTATGTTCTCGGACTTGGTATGGGAAGCCCAAATGCCGATAACGAAAGTGAACGCGCGGGTCGTTCGAATGTTCACACAAGAAAAGGATTGTATCAGTACATGCCGATCTATGTATACCCAGCGCCTGCCTTGCTGTGTTCAAGCACCACCAGTGATGGCCGACCGTGTTTCTTTCTTCGCAACGCCGCGCCCAAACATGCATCGTGATACAGGGGGGATGATAAAAGCAATCAACAAACGCATAGAACAATATAATAAAACCAACGAACCAACAAGGAAACCCCCTCTTAAGCCTCCCTCTCACTCACCCCCTTAACCGGATGCATCAGCATACCAGGCAAGCACATCCTACCCTTCCCACTGACAGCCTCAGGCCGACCGTCGAGAACGTACTCCGCGCCAGTCTCCTCCAACTCCTTGCCCGTGACGTCCTTCAAAGGGCCACGGTCGTCCTTGTCCTGCCAGCCGAGCCAGCGTCTGTAAAGCGTCTTGGGGAATTTGCTGGCATAGTACCAGCTCCAGCCCTGGAAGTTATATTCGCGGTCGTGGTTGTACACGCTATCCAAGCGCTGACCCCACTGCGCCAGCTGGTTGCCGTCGGCGTTGAAAATGGCGTCCATGTACCAGCTGGGCCATTTGCGGTCGTCCCAGATCGGGTGCGGGGCATAGACGGCTTTGAGGCCGTGGTGCAGCGCCACGGTGCCAGGCCACATTTCTGCTTGCATGGCGCGGCCCTCGAGGTTTTCCAGGTGCATGGCGTGCAGTTGGCGGCGGGAGAAGCGGGAGAGGGTGTTGATGTACGTGCGGCGGTTGAGGTTTTTGAAGTCCTCGTGGTGGCGCTCGTCGTATTCCGGGTCGGCGTCGCCGTTGAACACGGGGTGCATGCCAGGAATGAAATTCCAGATCTTGCTGCGGTAGGACCATTCGGTGTTTTTGGGGTCCCAGAGGGGTTGGAGGGTGATGAGGTCGGCTTCTTCGCCGACTCCCCAGGTGAAGTCATCTTCGGACATGGAATGCGGCGGTTTGGGTCCGATTGGCGTCTGGAGGGTGGTGTTGTATGGCTGTGGGCCCCAAACAGGCTCCAAGCCGTCCTTTGCCATAGCTTGCTCAATAGTCCAGTCGGTGTCATTCAGCCACTGAGAGTAGGTGCCATGCGCCTCGGGGAAGTAGAAACGCTGATTGCGCTCCCACATGTACTTTCGGGGAGTCTTGCGAGAGAACTGCGCCATGGCTTCCAAGAACTGGTAGTGGTTGCCGGTGAATCGTGCGTCGGTTTCCCAGTTCCAGACGTAGTCGAATTCCGGGTGTGTCTCCATGAACCATTGCAAGGGCATGAATTGATGCCAGTACACCTGCCAATCAGTGACTTCGGGGTACCAGCTTTCCATGATGCCTTCGTTCCAGAGAATGCTAATATCGTGGAACTCCATCGGAACCGAGGCTTGCAGGTAGTCTCTCCTGATCTTCTCGTCGAAGATGTTGGCATGGTTGTCCTTGATGTTGAGGAAAAGGAAAACCTGGTACTCCCCACCAGACAGCAGTGACAGCTCAGTGATCAGAGCACGAATAGCCTGCTTGTCGTTCTCAGTGTAGTGGTAGCCTTCCCAGGTGCGAATAAGGAGCGCGGTCCGGTGGTGGTGCTGAGGCTTCTTCGTAGAGTCGACATCCTCCTGAACTTGTTCGATCGGCTCTTTCGGCATTTCTCTCACAGGAGCTATGTCAACAGCCACGCGAGCCTTCTCTGCCCAACGTTCCTTATTCTCCAGAACACACTGATCTTGCAGCTTCCCCCAGCCAACAGACGACCAATCCGGCTTTGACAAGGGCTCCTGCCAGTCTTTGACTTCCTTGCGGTCTCCCTGTCCGAGACCGTATGGACCGTAACGGTGATAGCGGTCAAAGCATTTGCTGATATCCACGCCGGTAACATCAGCATCACCGATAGCCACGTCAGGGAACCCCTTGGGTAGCCCGGTATAAGCTTTCACGATATCCTCCGAACTCTCGTTCAAGCGCTTCCCACGTGGACCAACGCAGGACACATATTTTCCAAGCCAATTCTTCTCGTAATCTGCCGAGTCGTATTTCGGGTAAGGCAGGTACGGTTCGAGAGTCACACCCTTCTCGTCCTTGAGCTTGTCGACACCGTTGGAAACGTAGAAATCATTGTCGTAATCAAAACCTTCCCACCTGTTCGGGTTGTAGTCCTTGTTGATGTACTCATCGTAGGGAGGCCAGTGCATGGGCTCGGGCGATTCGGGTCTCCAAGGCTGGATTAGCTCTTGAATTTGGGCTTTGACTTGCTCGTAAGGCGTATGCGGCAGCGGAGTCGGCGAGTAGGACGATGCGTGTCCTGGCAATTTCTTCGATGAAGAGCTTGCAGGTGACGCTGCGCCGTAGTCGACGTTATTTGACCCAGGCGTGTACTTGTATTCCTCCCCATGCGCATCGTGTGCGACATCGTCAGATCCAGCCTTTGCGGGTTCTTGGAATGGCACCTCCAATTCTGCCGCTGGCTTTTCCACATGTCCGTTTGATGGGTAATCCTCCTCGTTGCTAGACTTGAGGCCAGAAGAGTCGTACTTTGGCAGGTATCCGCGATACGAGGGCGATGACGAAAGGTAAGCGATGGCGACGAGGAAGACTAGGATGCCGACCAAGGCCAGCCTGCGCGGCGAAGTAAAGGGAGAGAAAAGCATCGCCCTAGGTATGCAGGAGCCAAAAGATGGATGGAGGGCGTGCCGCTAAAGATGGTCGTGGCACAAGGTGTGCAAGGGCGCCAGTGATGGCTTTAAGTCTGAGCGCAAGGGCTGACACTATAGCTGCATCGAGGCGATGCTCTGGTGAATGCAAAAAAGAGAAATGGAACAGGAAAGGTGTCTGCTTACACCGGAGGAGTGAAGTGAGTGAGAATGGATGACGGGTGAGACTCCTAAGAGACGCAGAGTCGAGAGCAAGAGACAAAAGACGCCCCTCAGAGTCGTGCGTGTACACTCCTCCTGCTAGCACTGGGGATGTCGACAAGGGTCAAGGGAAAGTCTTAGCTCCAACAGCCTCCCGCTTCCCGCCGCAACCTAATCTTTGATTCAACTCCACATCTACATTGTTTCAGTCTAAGCCCGATTCGACAATAGATCGGAATTTGTTAAGAATATTGGAAGTGAAGTGAAGTGAAGCCCACGGCTTCTGACTCTTACTGGCTGCTACATATATAACAACGCAACAATGGCGTCCAACACAACACACATTGGTCCTGATAAACCACTCCCTCACTCGGACGACTTTGCAAATTCTGACGAATATATCGACGACTTACTGGAATTTGCTGGCTCCAACGAACTCTTACAGACGCTCTGTGGCGGCGTTCATATCTTGGATTTCTTCACGAGTACCCCGGATCTATATTCTAGGATACTACCGCAAGAATGGCGGGACTTCTTCGTCAAGCACGAAATCATGGACATTCTGGATCTGCTTATGCGGGAAGACCTGGATTCGATTGGTGAAAATTGGCAAGACGGACCAACTCCTCCACTTTCTCTGCTGGAATACATCCGCGGTGTGCGAAAACACTTACTTAACAGAGTTCCAAACTCATCACAATGCTCTCGCAACAGAGCCATGAAACCGACGCAAAAACTAGCCCGCCATGTAGCCGTCGGAATGAACGTCAAGAAAGTGCACGAGGTAGGCATCTTCTCTTCCTACGTGGACGACCTCACGTCCAAAATCTCCGAAGCCACGGGCCATCCCATCTCTCACCTCGTCGACTTCGGTTCTGGACAAAACTATCTCGGTCGAGCGCTTGCATCGCCACCATACGACAGGAACATCGTCGCAATCGAAAGCAAAGGCCACAACCAGGACAGAGCTATTAAATACGACATCATGGCCAAACTCAGACAAAAAGACGAGAACATCATGCGAAACAAGAAAGCCTACCGCGCTGGACTCGAAACCCCCAACTCAAGCAGCGTGCCACCCACCCCTCCACCCGAGACCAGCGAGCAAGCCAACGTGAAAGAAGCCTGCGAAGACGGTAGCGAATGCGCAGCCCCAGAACCAGCTTCCGCCCCCACCGAACCCGAAGCCAAAGTCCAACTCTCCGCCTCCGGCAAAGGAACAATCCAATACGTCGAGCACTGGATCGAAGACGGCAACCTGACCAACGTCCTCAACCAAATCGTCGACCCCGACACCGCCAAACAGCAAATCACCCAAAACCAACAGGTCCTCCCCACCAACACCACCAGCACCACCCAACCCCAACCAGCCTTCCAAGAATCCCACCTCCCCCTACCTCCCACCCCCCAAGCCCAAAACGCCATGATAATCTCCCTGCACTCCTGCGGCAACCTTCTCCACCACGGCATCCGCAGCCTAACCCTCAACCCCTCCGTCCGCGCCATCTGCCTCGTAGGCTGCTGCTACAATCTGCTAACCGAACGCCTCGTCCCCGCAACGTACAAACTCCCCTCCCTCCGCCCCGCCGCGCACCCCCGCCTCGTGCAAGAAAGCACGCGAGGCGACCCACACGGCTTCCCCATGTCCACGCGCCTCTGCAATTCCACCTCCCCCAAAACTGCCGCCGAAGGCACCCCCGGCGTGAAATTGAACATCACAGCGCGCATGATGGCCGTGCAAGCGCCGCAGAACTGGACCGCGAAGGACAGCAGCGGGTTTTTCCTGCGGCACTTCTACCGCGCTCTGCTGCAGCGCTTGTTCCTCGATAAGAACATCGTGCCTCCGCCGCAAGCGGCTGAGACGGGGGGGTTGAGCCCCCTAGGCCACACGAGCGGGACGCCGATCATCATCGGCTCGCTGCGGAAGGCGTGCTACGCCTCTTTCCCCGCGTATGTGCGCGGGGCGATGGCGAAATTGTACCAGTGTCCGATCCGGGGAGAGCTTTTCAGGGGGAAGATGGCGGATGTGAGTGATGAGGAGTTGGAGGCTTATGAGGAGAGTTTTGCGCACAGGAAGCATGAGCTGAGTGTCGTTTGGAGTCTCATGGCGTTCAGCGCGGGCGTGGTGGAGAGTTTGATTGTGGTCGATAGGTGGCTTTGGTTAGGGGAGCAGGAGGAGGTGGGGGAGGCGTGGGTGGAGGCTGTTTTTGATTATGGGATCAGTCCGAGGAATTTGGTCGTTGTGGGGGTAAAGAAGTAGGAAGGGTGAGTCCTGCGGTGTGGAATGCTTTTTTTTTTTTTTTTTTTTCTTTGATGGGGTTTTGTGGATAGTGGATGGATGTGGTGGGAAAAGATGAGGCATTGCCGTACTTTCTTCAAAGGTCTAGATTAGATACATTACAGAAAAAGAGTTGGGTATATACAGCTTAGCTCAGCTCAACAGCTCAACAGCACAACGCCTCCAAAACACACATGTTCTCTCTCTTCGAAACTCCAACAATCTACACCTCCCGCCTACAATTACAAGAACTAAAACTCACCCCTCCTACTCTCATTCGCCGGCCCCAACGACCCCGCACCCCAAACACCAACCAGACCCCAAAACCCGACTCTCCAACCCCTCACCAGTCCAGAGGCGCCTTGACCCTTGCGAATCCTGATCATGCCCCTAGCGTCTTTGGTCTTGGTATCTCCCTCCGAGTACATGATACTGTACACCGTGCCTCCGATGCCGTGATAAGGCGCCGGGTCGACGATGAGAGGCAGATCCTTGTCGTTGTCTTTGAGGTAGTTGACCTGTGAGCGGCGGACGAGGGTTTCGAGTGGTAGGCGAATGAAGAGTTCTGAGAGAGAAGTGCCGAAGGAGGCGAAGGACCAGAGGTTCGGAGAGCTTTCGGGCGCGATGTGGAATTGACGGCGGAGGATTTGGGGAACAGAGGTGGAGAAGACTTGCGGCACGGTGTGGTAGAGGGCGGTGGGGAGCCAGAGTTTGCTGGGGATGAGGAGGGAGGGGAGGCGTTTGAGATTGCTGAGGACGCCGCGGGGTGGGTGGGAGGCGGGGGTGACGATGAGGCGGGTGCGGACGAGGTCGAGGGGAGAGAGCAGGAGGCCAGTCAGGCAGCTGGCCATGCCGATCACGACAAGACTTGCGAGAGGTGAAGGAGAGTCGGAGAGATCGAGGCCGGTCGTGCCGGCGCCGGATGAGCTGGTGATGCCGGGAGTGAGGCCACCGTTCTCAGGCCCACCAAGATCAGGAAGGCCGAATAGCGCCAACAGAAGTGATCTCAAGAATGAATCTGTCGTCCTCAAGAGGATGGAATATAAGAAAGTGCAGTTCGTAGCTCTCCACAGACCCACCGCGCCTGAGGTCTCGTAAAGCACAGAAATGGCATGCATGACCGACTCGCCGCGCTTGAGAACAAGCTTGTATTCAGCCTCTGCATTATCCCGTCTGCTGCGAGAATTGCGAGACGGTGTGGGTGTAGGATCCGGCGATGGTGAAGCAGAAGGCGGCGTCCGGCGCCGCTTCCTGGGGGACCGGCTTCGAGGCGCAGTCGATGTGAAGTAGTTCGGGATGTCATCGTCGCTCGCCTGCGAGCTTTCTTCATGATCTTCATCGGTCTCGCTGAAAGACTCGTAAGATCTGTCTCTCCTCCGCGATCCTCCCTCGCGAGATGACCGACGCGGCGAAGTCTTTCTCTTTCTCGGTGTGGCTGCCACTATTGCACCCGGAGGCAGCGCGACTTGGAGGATGGTCTTGGCGACATCAAAAGGCTGGGCCATCAAGCAGCTGGCATAGCGCCATGCGAGGGTGTCCAGCAGAGTGCGAGTGCTTGTCCATGCCTCGCTGGCGGAGGTGCGAAGGTCGAGATCCAGGTCGGGCAGAAGTTCGCTCGCGTTGCTTTGGTAGGAAGATGGCGATGGGCGGGTGGGTCGCGACATGTTGGTGGAGGTCGAGCCGGACGCGTTGTTGGGCATGGCTCCAGGTGCAGGGCCGATGGAGGGTGGGACGTAGTATGGGCGCAGCGGGTTTGGCTCTCGCGAGGGCGTCATGGGGAATCGGTCATGGCCGGCCATGATGGGGTTGTTGTTGTTGTGGATCTCTCCAAGAGTCTACGTGACAGCACGTGACTGTGTGAGTGAAAATGATGATTGAGAGTAGGCAGGAACCTTGGGAGGATTGTGAGGTGAATTAAGCGGATATTAGGGGAGAGTCGTGGTGTAGTGTGTTGACGTAGGGCAGGGCAGGGCAGGGCAGCAGCTTGAAGATGCCTCTGCTGCTGTTTTGTGTGGAGAGAGAGAGTGATGAGACGCCGATGATGAGACAGGTCGACTTCAGCCAGTGCCACCACCCCCGAAAGCTCCGCCCGAGTGTCACCAGCGACATTTCTCCTCTACTAAGCAACAAAGTCATTTGCCCATACCACTGTCACTTTCAAGACCATCGCTCATTACTCATCCAACGTCACTTCTTGATATTTCGCTCGAGAATCAATCCCACATCACCTGGTACAGCACACACAGCGAAACACCTCTCTCAAGAAATATCAAAATCATGTCTCCAACACCTCGAATGGCCCTCAACGCCCTCTCAACCACCTGCACCCGCACTCTTCGCCCTTCCCTCTCCTCGCGAACAGGCCAATTCCTCCAATCCACCCTGCGCGCCCAACACCACACGGCCGCCCCGAAAAAGTCCCTCGCCGCCCCCATCTTCCGTCCCTACACCCTGCCCACCACCCGGCAAACGAAAACACCCCGATCCGCCTTCTCCACCACCACCCCGCAGCGCCACGGCCACCTCACCCCGCCCAAGCCCGGCGAGGAGCGCCACGTGTTCTTCGAGCTGAAAGACGGCACGCGCGTGGACATCGAGTGCGCGGACGGCGACAACCTGCTGGACATCGCGCAGGCGAACGACATCGAGATGGAAGGCGCGTGCGGCGGCTCGTGCGCCTGCTCCACGTGCCATGTGATTGTGCAAGATGAGAAGTTTTTCGACAAGATGGAGGAGCCGAGCGATGACGAGAACGACATGTTGGATTTGGCGTTTGGGCTGACCGAGTTGTCCAGGTTGGGCTGTCAGGTTGTTATGTGTAAGGAGTTGGATGGGTTGGTTGTGAAGTTGCCGAGTATGACGAGGAATTTGCAGGCGAGCGATTTCAGTTAGGGGGTTGTTGAGAAAATTGGGAGAGGCAGGGACAAGAGATGAGCAAAGGATATGGTAAGGGATTATTTTTCGCTCAGGATATTCAACAGGTTGCATGTGTCGGGAGATTGCTAGGCCCGACGATTTCGGAAACATGCTTAGAGAGCGATTTGGAAGAGAAAAAAATTGGGAGGCATATCTGTACAGCCAGGCGTAACGGCAGAGCAACAAAAAGACATGTGAGAGTATGATACTGTACAACAGAAATATGACCAAGATACTACGCCACTCCGAGCGACACAGTCCCCGCTTCTTTTCAGCAAGATATGTCACATCTGGGTTAGAGAATCTGACTTCTGCCCGTGTCCCCGAGGCCCTGCTATGCATGGCAACACAGACGGGATTGACTGGCTACCTAGCAAAACAGGTCAAAGCATTATCATTAGTCGAAGACTCTCATCAGGAAATTAGGTAGGAGACGGCGGCATTGCGGTTCCTCTGGTCAATACCGATTCGAACATCAAAACCGCTAAGATACCAGGGTAAAACAACAACCATCACTGATTCAACCCAAGAAAACCAACAACCCCCACCCGACCTACCCGAGACTACTCGCAAACACAACATAACCCCATCGAAAGACCCAAACACCAAAACACCAAATCCAACCCAGACTCAAAACCCAACTCACACCCCATGTCCCAGCCCTCCCCCGGCCCTTCTCCCGAACCCCCCTCCTGCATAACCTGCCTCACCCCCCTCCCCCCTTCCATTCCCCACCTCCTCATCCAAACCTCCCCAATCTGCCACCCCTGCTTCCAACACCTCTTCACACTCTCCCTCACCGACGAAACCTCCCACCCCGCCTCCTGGGCCGGCCACACCCTCTCCGCCCACCGCTACGCCCACATCCTCGGCCCCGAACTCTTACGGGAATACGAAGCCAAGAGCGCCGAGTACGCCGTGCCTGTTGCGAAAAGGGTGTTTTGCAAGCAGACGGATTGGCCGCGGAGGAGGGAGGAGTGTGGGCGTTTTGTTGGACGTCTGAGGATCGGGGATGGGGCAGGGCAGAGAGAAGGGGGTTGTGTGAAGTGCGAGCAGTGTAATTGGTACACGTGCCTGCGGTGCGAGGAGACGTTCAGCACGTCCGGCTCTGAGAGATCGAACGGGGGAAAAGTGGAACTCGAGCACGAATGCGACGCTTCGCGCAAAGCGGAACTGGAAGAGCGGGCTTTCAGAGGTTTGAAGAGGGGTGTGGAGTGGCAGCTGTGTCCTAACGCGGAAGGATGTAAGAGGCGAGTCGAGTTGAGGGAAGGGTGTAATCACGTGGTGTGCGCGTGCGGGACGCATTTCTGCTTCGTGTGTGGGGAGAGGGTGAGGGATGGGATGGGGCATTGGAGGATGGAGGGCGGGTGTCCGAGGTTTGGGAGGAAGGGGGACGAGAGGGCGATTTATGATGAGGAGGATTTGTGGGATGATAATGAGGTTGCGGGGGATGGGGAGAGGGCGAGGAGACTGCAGGAAGAGGAGAGGGGGGTTGCGTTGAGGAGGGCATTTGAGGTACAGATGAGGATGGTGGATGACGTTAGGAGGGATTTGATAAGGAGGGAGGCGGAGAGGCTGGGGGGCGTCGGAGGGGAGGAAGGGCGGCGTGGGGTTGGTGAGGGGAGGGATAGGCGGAGGCGGAGGAGGCGGCGGGATGGCAGTGCGCAGGTTGATGGGCAGGTTGGAGAGCGGCATGTCTTGCGACGACGGGAGCATGAGGCACGGCGGCGAGACACTTCCAATGACTCCGGGGAGCGAGAGCCGCGCAGACGCCGAGGTCTTCGAGCGTTTCTACACGGCGCAATCGACGCTACGGAACATGTCTTGTTTGGAGGTCCGCCCCCCCCCCCCCAGCCGCCATTGAAATCTTTCGAGGCTGCTGATAGTCCTGCATTATGAAGGCGTGGAATGTGAAATATAGTAATCTTAAAGGCACATCATCGTAGACTCGTCCTGTATTCTGATATGCAAGCTACTGTGGAGAGACACGTCTGGCGCCTCGTATGCATTTACCTGGTGCGCTGCTGGAGATGACAGCTCAAAGACAGTGGGCTGCCCTACTTCGAGCGACCACCACCAATGTCCTGACCCAGCTGCAAGAATATGTCAGTACCACTCCATCACCTCGACAAGACAACAAACTCACCCTGTAACCACCAATCTTCTCCCACTCAACCCTCTGCCTAGTAACGGGCAACTGTCTCCTCAAGCCCTTGAAGCTACCCTCAGCAAGCTGGACGAAAGCCCTGTTCAGCTCTTCCTGGAATTTGTTCTCCGCCTTGGCGATCTCCCTCACAACGGCGTCGGCACCGCTGGCATTCGCAGTCACCATGGCGTCGGGCACCGAAACATCCTTGCTCGTGCTCATCCTGACATTGCCGTCTTCGTAGTAGTGCACGTCGACTTTGACGGAACCGCTCAGGTTGCCGGAGGAGGGCGAGAGGGTGTAGGTGGAGCGCCAGCGGCCGTTCCAGAAGTTCTGAGGGGAGTACTTGTTCGCGACGAGAATGATGGCGAGGTCGGTGTCCGAGGACGTGGGGTAGATGCCGATGGTGGATGTGGGGAAGTGCTCAGCGGCGGCTTTGGAGAAGGACTTTTGGAGGGAGCGGATGAGGTCAGCGTTGGATGACTCGAGGGCGTGCTGTTGGGCGCCGGACGCGGTCTGGGAGATTGTTAGGGTTGGTGAAGGCATGGTTGTGGGATAGTTGCATGAGGTACCTGCGAGGAGTGCTCCACCTGGAACGACGTTTGGTTCGCCGTGTCGAAGTATCGGTTGTCTCCTAACGAGTTGTGTGCGCTGACGATGACCTGAGATTGATCAATACCTCCCAAATCCTCGCATTCGAGATCAGACTGCCTGCATACCGTCTCGCTGCTTCCAGGCAGCTTCACAGTAGCATACTGCTCTTCATTGTACTTCCTGAACGCCGGCTCCAGGGACTGCAAGAGACTCGCATCATTGCCAGCCAGAGCCTTGATATCTGCAAACATCGATTTAGTCACCTCGTGTTCCTGCCCGTCGGCGACTCAGGACAACGAACCAGCTACGACATTGGAGAGCTGCATACGTCAGCTCGGTTCTTGATCAACTGGGGAGGCCATTCCTACCAACCTCTCCCGGTGGCGCCGATTCGATGAACGAAGCGACGGTGGCTTGTTTTGAGGCCATATTGGTTGTATATTCGTTTTTGGGTGTTTACTTGAAGAGCTCCAAGGGACACGGCCAATGGTTAGGTGGGATGTTTGGGAGTGAGGTCGCCGAGGGCGCAATGAAAGGCAGGTATGCCGAGAGCTGCCGAAGTATGCCTCAGGCTACAACGATTGGATATATCGAGTATTGAAATAATCAAAGAAACACGCCTCCGTCGTGAAATGATAACCTACCGGTAAACACCAGTTCTGGCCAAGATATTTCAATGATCATACGTCTCGTTTTTCCAGCTACCTCCGACTATCTTCAACATACTAATGTACCAGCCATTCCGACCCAAGTGATAGACACAGCGCAATCAAGAACATGAAGAGAGGGTAAAGTAAGCAAACGAACGCCACAAACACCTCGCTAATCAAACATCCCAAAACTTCAAACAACCTACCCCAAGTCAATTTAACCAATACTCATCTTCATCAACCCATCATTAGTATCCACCATCCCCTGCAATCCCAACTTCTTCCCCCCAGGCTGCGACCCACTTCCCTGCCTCGAGGAGCCAGCCTGGTGCGAGCTCTGCGACGTATCGCTATTAGCGCCTTGGTTCTGGGAGTCCTTCTTCTTCTCTGGCGGCTGGCCCCAGGATCCGTTCGAGTCGCGGTATGAAGGCGACTGCGTCAGCACCGGGCTGTTCTGCGTGCTCATGCCGGGCGAGACCGCGCGGCGCTTGACGTACGCGATGTCATAGTCGTCGTCGCGTCGGCGCTTGAATTTGTTCAGGTGCATGTCGTCTGTCAGGCCGGAGGCGGCGGCTGTGGTACTGTTGTTGCTGATTGTTGGGCCGAAGGCTTCTGAGGCGTCTGAGGCGGACGATTGCGCGCGGCCGCGCATTTTCATGGAGAACCCGGCTTCGGAGGGGAGGGGCGAGTCCATGTTGATGTCGGACATCATGCTGCTCCCTTGTCTGTTAAAGTTGGGAGGTGGCGGGGTGCGCATAGAACTGTTCTTGTTAGTGGAGGGTCTTGACGATGATATACGATATGGCTGTACTTACGGGTCGAAACGGTTCCAATAACCCGTGCCGGCGCTGTTACGGTGCGCATGCAGGGCGAAATTCATGCCCAACCCCCGATCGTTGTTGCTGATGTCCTGTTCCAAGTCACGACCAAAGTCCTCTTGCGCAGCTTCGGGCACTGCGGGCAGCAAATTGGGTGATGATGCGGCGGTTGCAGTTTGAGGTCGATGTTTCGTAGGGTCGAGGTCTGGTGCCACGCTAGGTTCTCTTTCCCGCACCTGTCGTATGGTTTCTGACTCCCGCCGAATCTCAGTGTCCACTGGTTGCGACTCTTCTGTGAGGGCAGCTCTCACTCGAGCAAATCCTTTCGTCTTCGGCAACAGGTTGCCACGCCTCGTCACTGCTCTCCTTATCACGCCAGGAGTACCTGGAGCAGCACCTGATCCTTCATCTCCACTGTCATTTCCGCTCGAAAGATTCAGTCCATCAGTACCCAGAGCGAGACTCTCCCGCCTGCTTCGAGTAGCTTTGTTCCACCCAAAGTATCCGCCACCCGCTGACTCGATGCTTCGCATGGGCGGTGGTGAGTGTGCTCGTGGTGAAGCCATTGAGCTGTACCCGCTGTTGCTAGCACTGCTCGAATGTTTTCTAGATTTGTTGGTGCCTTTGCTGTGGAGTCGCGAGCGACGGATTGTTTTCATGAGGCTCTGCGCTGCGGGGGAGAAAGTAGGTCCGCTTGTCCAGGTCGAACCGCCCGGGGTCAAGGGTCCGCTGAATGGTGTAGAAGCTGTTGGGTTCTGAAGCTTGTGTACTTGTGGTGTCGCAAAGATTGGATCGTCCTCATCACCTGCCATACTCGCGTCCTCGTCACTGTCACTGCTCTCGCTTTCACTCCCCAGCATATTTACACTGCCGACTGAGCTGCTGACAGTGCTGCGTTCAGGCGCTAGTGAGCCCCATGCGCCACTGCCACCGAAAGCAGGTGACTCCAGCGCCATCGAGCCCATCGACATCTTTCGCCCAGGAATATTCATGGCTCTGTGTGCTGCGACTGGTGACGAGTCGGGCTCCCGCTGTTCTGCAAGAGTGGAATGGTGCAAATTTGTGGAAGCGCGCGAAAAGTCGAGCCCTCGTGAATGCCTAGGGAGTGACGTCGCGGGGCTTCCGGTCTGGCTTTGCGACTGCATATACGAATGGATGTTGGTTTGTTCCAGTCGCGGACTGAGAGGTCCTGTTCTTGAGAGCTGTGTCGGGCTGGGCATCTGTAAGCTCAGGCCGCGAGACAGGAAATCGGGTCGCCGAGTGCTCTTTGGGGTGGAAGGCACGGCATTATCGTCTTTACTTTCTCGCCGAAGCTTTTCGCGGATGGATGGAGAAGGCGCGAGAGTGGTGGGAGGATCGGAGAGGCTTCGGTTCTTTGCTGGCGACTTGGAGGAAGGAGAATGTGCCTCTGACGGCGGACCGGCAAGGTTGCTCACATGGTCCATGGTATAGTGCGCTGAATATGGTCGAGGCGTGGATCGCGGTTCTTCTTGCTGTGCGGTGTGAATGTTGCTTCGTTAAATCAGGTTACGGACGCGTCGTAGATCGGGTATGTCGGCATGGTATGAAATTCTTCTTGAGCCGTGTGCTCAGGCCATTGTTAAGTAGAGTGGATTGCGATTTAGCTTGAGCACTTAGTAGCTGACCTTTAGTCGCTGCTGCAGGCTCAGAGTGAGGTCTGAGGTCGACTGACGTGCCTCTCTTTCGTTAATCGACCTTACCCCACGCTCGGCGCTGCCTTAGGGTTCATGTGCCGAAAGCTTCATGACATAGAGTAGAGTATAGGTTAATACGATAGATAAGTTACCTTATCAATTTCTGCATTCATGATAATATAATGATATATCTAGGATTCTCGGATGTAGCCTGATTAACACTGTCTGATCTTATGGGCATGGACAGCAAGAAATAACAAGGGGAATTGGCTTGTAACAATCTTGCTGCGTAATAAGCCAACCACAGCTAACCAATTAACGCCGAAGACACAACAAAACTATCCCTTGAACCCAGGGGAACTTGGAACAAAAGGACATGAACCTTGGTTCGTCTGTATAATGTCACTCGAAAAATGAGTCCAGAGCCGCAGACCTGCATGTTTGGTATCACAGAATATGCACATTCGCGTAGATACAGTCCTTCTTTTACGTGCGCCGTACGTAAAATGGAAGCTCGACCGTGAAATATAATAAAAGATGAGGTTAAATAACTCTCGCAAATGAAATTGAGCCCGAGTAAGATCTTGTCGCAGCAGTCCTAGGTATTCCAGTATCCAAATCAAAAAATCCAAATCCCAAGAACGCCTGCATTTCCAACAGCTCATGCCCTCCCATTGCCGCAGGTCTGTCGCAGCCTCCTGGGTCTTTGGGCGCGCTGATAGCCTCGAATTGCTCTTCTTCGGCGTTTTTCTCCTCCGATTTCTGGAGTCACACATGTGGTGCAGCGGTGCGTGGCCGCATCACATCACCGTGCAAGGAATCGGAATGATGCAACAGCTGCAATCGTCGCCGCACCAGCAGCCCTGCTTGACGGGGACCTTAGGGCCCTTGGTGTTGGAGGAGGTTGAGGAAGCGGTGGATGGAGGCATGGTGGTAGTAGTTGGCGCGTTGGTGGGCACTTGAGGGTGCTTGACAGTCCTGTGGGCTTAGATTGGTGAGTGTGCGGACGTTGGTGATTAGGGTGTATTAGGCGTACTGGTTTTTAACGGTAGACAGTCGAGGTGTAACAGTCCGGAAGGTAGAAGGTAGGTAGGTATGGTGCTACAATATTGTATACTTGCTGGCCGTAGGGAAGGCGCGAAGTTGTCGTCATCTTCACTGCGGCGCAGCCGTTTCATGCTCTCCGCGCAGCTAAAACAGGCGCTAAAGACATCGACTCACGCCACTTTCCACCTTTTCATCTCACCCTCCGACATCACACCTCTCTTCATCAAATCTTGGTGGACGAGTCTGCACAGCCTCAGCTACGTTCCGTCAAGCTGCCCTTCAACATGTCAAGACGGCTCAGAGCTGGGGAGCGGCAGGACAGATTCCCTCAGATCACGCCTTGCAGCAGCTCGGCGAGGTTGAACACCAACCGCACTTCTCTCATCTCATGCATAAACCTCACCTGTCACCACATATGTGAAAACCTGCATCTTTTCACGATGTCTTCAAGCTTTGAGTCTCTGCCTGCTGAGATTCTAGCAAATATTTTCGCGTATCACACTGATGACCGCAAGCAGATCGGCTCGTGTCGGCTGGTGAGCAAAGCCTTCAAAGTGGCTAGCTCACCTTTTTTCATTACAAAACTGGTCTTTGCAAAGCGACTGAGGGAGGTAGCCAAGGCAATGGAACTGGCAGCTCATCCCTACTTCAGTCGCTTCGTCACTGAGATCGTCTACGATCTGAGCTACTGGAACCACTTAGGATCGGAAGAGTACTTTGAAAAGTGCTGCGAATCTGAGGAGCTTGGTCTCAGACACTTTCTCGATGCAGAGTGGTATCGTAGTACGTCTGCTGAGGATCGTTTCTACTCCTTTCTTTGCAGTAAAACTACCTGCGAGTTGCAGAAAGCTGCAACGAATTTCCTAGGACAAACTACCGATCGCAGCCACAAACATGGACTGGATCCACACGATGATCGTGCACTCAGACTCATCAGCGAAGAGAGAGCATCACGTGCTCCCAATCCCAACCGCATGGGATGTCCTCAGAGCTTCCCGCAGTATCAACGTCATGAATTTTTTAATGACAACCTCAAAAAGTATCATAGATATCTCAACATCTTCTTCGCGATTGTAATATACTTACCAAACCTGCGAGCAATCCGATTCACCGATCATCGCGGACTTGCCAGAGAAATTGAGTCTTACAGTGAGCTCTCCACGCTCTTGTTCGGTAACGTGCTTCAACCAGAGCTCTGGAACTGGCACCTCTCTGGCAACGCATGCTGCACGACTGAAGCAATAGCTGCCCTGGACAGTATTTCGCGTGCCACAGAAAGGCTGGAGTCTGTCTCATTTGGACCCCACGGATATGAAATGTTCCATCACTCCGATGAGCCGCTGGTGACGTTTAAGGAGCCCCACTATCTATGTATCAAAAGTGACGAGTTGCTGCACAAGAATTCGGGGATCATCCCCAAACTTGACCGGTGTTTCAACAACTGGAAACACATTTTCGGCAGATTACGTTGCGCCCGTCTCCCATTCCTCATTCGGGACCCAGCGCAATCACTCAATGTAGCAAAGGCGATGATGGAAGCCTTACCGGACACCATCAGGAGTCTGGCAATCCCTGTTCGAGGTCCTGTGGAAGCCTGTCTGACTCAAAAATGCATGACATCGCAGATGATCCAGCCATTCGATGAAATTGTCTCCCCCTAACGCTTTCCCCATCTGCAAACCCTAGAACTCGAAGGTTGGTGCGTGGAGCTGACGGCGCTGCAAGACTACCTACGTGCTCATGCCTCGACACTTCAATTTCTCCATCTGATCAACATGCAATGCTCTGCGAATGAGGGCCCTGAGGAGAAAAAAGGCCTTGTGACATTCTCCTCCTTCGTCGCAAGAGAGCTACAACTCACGGGCATTGAAATGATCGAAGTAGACCTGTACGGGCACGTGGAGATTCCCAGCAACTCCAGTTCTAAGGAAGCATGGTTAGTCCCTGATCAGTCGCCTATTTGTGAGCGGAGGAGATCCGGTCTGGTGGAGTGCGTCCCGTGCTACACGCTGGAGAATGCGTGTCTAGGAGGGAGAGCAAATGTGATTCACAGACGGAGGTTGCCCACGAGAGATGACCAAAAGACTGGCGACTTCGGCAGCATGCCTGCTCATTGGTAATGGGCGCTTCAGAGGTGCACTCTTGACCTGTTTGCTTTTTCCTTTTCACTCTGCTTCTTCTCCTTATTCGTTTCCTTTCTTAGGACCATTTCTTGCTCGTGACGATGAAGCTTTCATCGCCAGAACACCCGTGGAACACAGGACACGCGGACAAGAGGAGTCTGGGCGACGCAGCGTGCATGTCACTAATGACAATTTTCCCGAGTTTTCGACATGAGAGACGAATGCTGACGAAAAACGACCGGACGACTGAATGATTGAACCTTTCCTTGCTTTGTTTGACACCTTAATTGCGCGCGGCGGACATGGCGTCTTGTGAATGCCTCAAGCCCCTGACTTCTGCCCGTTCCATCATGTCGTCACTCACAATGGCGCGACACCTGGCTCTCTGTATCTCTAGGTTCCTTTTCTTCTCGTCTTTCTGGCAAAACGTCGTTTGCCCAGACATCCACACTGGCTGCGCTTCTGTCATGGTCTGTACTTATATATACATTAAAAAGCCCATGCTTCTCCCAAACAACTTCTCAGACGTACATACATACGTAGCAAAAAAGAAAAAAAGGAAAAGAAAAAAGAAAAAAAAAATACACACGCACTCAAGAACACCTTCAATTCACATCTCGACCTTCCTCCACCACTTAATTCATCTTCGTACCCAGCTCACCTGCGGACCTCTACCGTCCCTGAAAGTCATGTGTACATGGGAAAGATGCAAATACCATGTGAAAGATGATCTTATCAAAATGTATAAATAGAAGATTTTATTTCTTTTCTCGTATAAAAAAGCAAAAAGCAAACAAAAGGGTATATAGTTACATCTCAAACAACTAAACAGACAAACAAGGAAACTTTCATCGTCAATGTAAGCACACACATACATTCGATGAGCCAAACCATCCTCCAGCCGGGCGAACAGGCCGACTGGCCGACCGACAAGCTCTCCTCGCTCATGCACCTTTGTCGTTAAAAATTCGTCACATCACGTGTTCCCTATCCATCTACACTATCCATGCTCAATACATCCTCCCGTCTCCCCCACCCCTATGTCCGCCACGAGACCAAGCATCCCTCTCCTCATCCCCCTCCAGCCTCGAAGCCCGTCCGTAATCGTCCACGATGTCCGAATACCCGATCGTCGCACGATTATCAAAAACCGGGTTCGGAGGCTGAAGACCCAGCATTGAAGCCGAAGGCGACCCAGTTTGGTGGTGGGGAGGGGCCCAATCGCTCGCAGGCGCTGTGACGCTGCGTTGGGGCACTTCCAGCGGAGGCAGGGCGGCGGATTGTTGGGCGGGGTGGAAGACGGCGGGCGAGGCTGTGACGCTGCGCTGTGGCATTGAGGGTGGGGCGGGTGTGGTTGAGGTGCTGTTGTGCATGGAGGGGTTGAAGGCTACGTAAGCGCCGGCGCCGGTGGGGGGTGGGGGGTTGGTTTGTGACGGTGGTGGCGGCGAAGGCGATTGAGTCATGCGCGGGTTGGTTGTCATCTCGTAGCTGTCTTCTGTGGGGTAGGGGAGGGGTTGGTCGGCTTGTTGCGCGGAGGGTGGCGAGAAGGGACGGTGGAAGCTCATTGCGTGTGGTGCCGGGGTGGGGCGGGAGAAGGATTGCGGTTGGCTTTGCGTGTTGTGGCTGTTGTAGGGAGGCTCGCGGGGCACGGACGGTGGGTTGTTGAATGATGAGTTGCTGTCTTGGCGCATTGGGCCGAAGTAGTCGGGTGTGTTTTGGCGTACGGGACCGAAATTGTCAGGCGTGTTTTGGCGCATGGGGCCCATGGATGATGGGTAGGGCGGTGCGCCTGATTGGGATATTGGTGTGCCGGCGATGGGCATGCGTGGACCTACGGGCTGTCTTGGACCTGGTGAATCGGTTCTTGACATTGGAGTGTAAGATCTCATCGCTCCCGGAGGAGCCGTCGGGGCTCTTGATGGAGGGTACATCTGTGAATCCTGAGAGTCTTGGGGTGCTGGCGTACCAGCTATGGGCATGCGGGGACCGACAGGCTGTCTCGGGCCTGGAGAATCGGTTCTCGACATTGGAGTGTAAGACCTCATCGCTCCAGGTGGAGCCGTCGGAGCTCTTGATGGAGGGTACATTTGCGAGGCTTGAGAGTCCTGAGTCATGGTGCGTGCAAGCATCGGCCTGCTCAACGATGAGATCGAGCCCTGGCGACTGGCGACTGTTGGTGGTTTTGTAATTTCGTAGCCTACGTGACCGGCATATCCGGCGTTGTCGAGAAGTGGCGCATCCATCTCGTCGGTTGGGGTGGGGAAGCCTGAGCTTTGAGTTGCCATCCTGCTGGGCATTGGTCTGGCGGAGTGCATAGTCCTTTGACTAGACTGCTTTTCCAAGTGGGGAGTCCCATTACGAGTGGGCGGACGGCTGGTATACGGCGGCAGTGTAGAGATTGTGGTTGAAGTGTCCTGTCTAAGGAGCGGGAAATCCGGCAGCTTGTCTTCCTTTTTGGCGTCCGAAGTGACGGGAACGGTCGGCAGAGTGGGCTGGCGAGTGAATTTGACTGGCGGCTCAACCGGCATTCCGGTCTTCTTCCGCACAAAATCGGCCTTTTGCTCGGCTTTCTGCTCTGCCTTACGAGTCTGCTTGTCTTCCTGCTCAATGGCTTCCTTGATCTTGGACTCGACGATCTTCTCCAGCCGCTTGTCGACCTTGCGACGACAGTAGATCTTCAAGCGTCCGTCTGACTGGGGTATATAATGCCAGAGGAAGACTATGTAAAGAATGACAGAGATGAGCAGACACAAGGCGCTGATGACCCAGATGACCAGGGTGAATAGCATGGCGCAGATGGTCATGGCTTGGTAGGTGTTTTCGTTGAAGAGGTGCTGCACATTTGCCCAGAACTGTTCGAGGTTCGACTTGTCGGAGTCGCCGCTGTCGAAGAATCTCTCTTGCATGACTTCGTACAAGGTCATGCCGTTGATGACTTGACGAGGTCCTTCGGCGATGATGACGCGGATGGCGGTTTGGAAGTTGAAGTAGACGAAGAAAGCAACGTAGTCCGTGCCTTTCTTACTTTTTGTCAAGTTGGTGAAAACGAGGAATCGCCGCCAACCTGAACCTCGCATACTCTGAAGTGTGGCGGCCAGAGGGTCCATGTAGCTGTCCGCAATACCGCCACTCCGCAGGGCACGGATGGCGAAGAACCAAGAGATGATGATGAGCACTGTTGAGAATATAATGCAACCGGCGAAGATCCAACGACTGTACTCAATGCTCAATGCGGGTTCAATCTTGCTGGTCCATCTGTTGAAGGCGAGCAAGTTGACGGCTGTGAAGGTATCCGCGGCGAATACCGCCACTGCGACGATTGCCATTATCCACACCCAGAGATAAGCCAATGTGTTCCATGATGATGTGGATTTGAAGTCGGAAAGAGTGATGTAGTCCCATTTGGCAGTGGCCTCGGGCGGGCCTTTTTCGCGGTCGCCAAAGCAGCCCATGGTGGGTAAACTGCAATTGGAGGTGGAAGTGTATTTTGTGTTGTTATTTGGTGACGGGATGTCACATTCAGGCCAGCTGAATCAGTAGCGCATGTGAAAGTCGGATGTGGTCGTTCGTGAATTACGTCGTGGTGTTTCAATCGATCGGTCAAGCAGTTTCAAAGGCGTTTCGCATGAGGACGCTTTCCAGGTAAAAGTGTGTATCTGACCGGCAGATATGGGTTCGGTCTGAAGAAATCAGAGTGAAGTGCTCGAAACGAGCCGAATATCCAAAGTCAGTCGCAACCAAGGGAGTGTTGGATCAACGAAGGTGGTAGTTGGTGTGCGGCGCAGGCGGGGAGAGGAATGCGCAGAAGCATAAGCTGAGAGGTCTGGCCCGCTTTGTCGGCGCAACAATGGTATCAAAGGAGGGAGTGGCGCGCGAGTCCAGGAATAGGCAAAGCGACAGCAGACAGACAAAGACGCGGTGACGATTGTGTGTGTTTGTGAGTATTGTGTGCTTGGGCGAGCCTGCTCGAGTGTATGGCGGGCGGGTAGGCGTCGGTGGTGGGTCGTCCTGCGACGGGCGCGTATGTATGTGAGAGCCTTGCGGTAGGGCAGCACAGCAGTGGTATAGTAAAAGAACGTGAGGATGCGACAAGACGCGCGCAAAGGCGGCGGCCAGAGGATCAATCGCAGGACAATGAATGGCTGGACGAGGCGCTATTGTTGTCGCTGGGATTGAGAGCAGTGAGGGAGAAACGACATGCGCTCATTCACTGACGCCCTGCTTGGCATCCGTTGGCGAGGGAAGAGTGAGAGAAGTGAGTACTAGCAGAGTGAAGCGACAGCACTGATCAACTCCATCCATCATGGCACACAACCGACTCCAACTCCCCTAAACATCAGGGAAACATCAGCCCAAACGCGGGTCTCATCTCTCTTTGCGCGGTTTAGACTCTCTTGTTTGACGCCGATCCCTCTATCACCCCCAGTGGCCCCCACACACCACCGACAGACATGGGTGATATACCGCCAATCAACCCCCAGCGCATGTTCGGCGGTTAAACTGCGTGCCGGCCCATCGACAGTAGCGTGGATGGTATGGTTTGACCGTCTTGACTGGCTGTTTCATCCTTTGGGGAATCCCTCACCACTACCGACCGCCCTGTGCTACAAGCACCACTTTGAAGTTTCACGGAATCTCTTTGTTTGATTCCAAGAAGTCTTTCTCGAACTGTAACACCACCCTCACCAATCGCACACATCTCGCCCAGACGGAAAATCGTCACGACGGCATCTTTACTCCCGAGCCTCTGTTTCAGGGGCCGCATCCAACGGCTGCCAACACTCTGTCCGCTAACGCCGCGACGGCGCCGGGCCCCATCTTTGATAAATTATGACCTCGCCTAGAGGTCGGCACTCGACATGAGCAACATTACTCGCTGGAAGAGCCCACCTTCACAATCCGGCGACAGCACACTCGAATTCAGATATCCGGTCTTGCGGAACACCAAGACCGGCATACGTCTCGCTCACCTCCAGCCCGGCAGTGGTTCGCGGGCTATAGCTATCGACTTGGTCGAAGATTTCGTGACCGGACCCGATCGCACTCCATACGATGCCTTGTCTTACACCTGGGGCGACGGCGCCCGTGACAAAAACGTCTTCTGCAATGGCAAACGACTGCCCGTCAGCAAGACCGTGTGGGAAGCCCTGAACCGCTTCCGACATCCGCATGAGATTCGGACTTTCTGGATCGACTGGGTCTGCGTGTGCCAGGAGCGTGTGCGCGAGCGCAATGCACAGGTCAACATGATGGGTGACATCTTCAAGTCGGCGCGCAAGGTCGTCGTCTGGCTGGGTGACGATGCCCAGGACAGCCGCGCCGGCATGCAGCTGGCGAAGCAACTCTTGCACATTGCGATTTACCAGCCCGTGACCGCCCTGACGCCCGCAGATCTAGAGACTCATGGCCTGCCGAGACGAGGTCACAAGCGATGGAAAGCATTGGCTCTGATCTTGCAGCGTCCTTGGTTTTGGCGGACTTGGATCGTTCAAGAAGTCGCTATGAATCCGAATGTTGAGCTTGTATTGGGCTCTCTTAGTTTTACCTGGGATGAATTGGAATTGATCGTGTCACTTCTAGAAGGTCAATTGTCTCAAGAATGGCATCTAGATCAAGCCATCACAGCTTTAGAGTTGCCCTTCTCACGCATAAACCGCATCAGGCATCGTCATCTTCGACACTGCAAGGCGCAAACCGAAAGCAATAAAATCACTAACACAACCCACTCACACCAACCACACCACTCAGATCTTCCCGACCTTCTCGACCTCCTCTTTATATCCCGCGACCTAGGCGCCTCCGACCCCAGAGACAAAATCTACGCCCTCCTGGGTCTAGGCAAACACGACGTCAGCCCCGACTACTCCATGAGCCCACACAGCGTGTACACTGACTTCGCCCTGCAAATGATCGGGCTCGTCGCCAACGAAGCCGCGCACCGCCACTCCCTCGGCAGAGACATGCACTCCCACGACTCCGAAGTCCGCCGCGCGATGATAATGCTCTCCTGCGCCGGCCGCCACAACCAAACCCTCAACTCCGCCCTCCCCTCCTGGGTCCCCGACTGGTCTGTAGAAGTGCGCGCCCGCCCATTAATCTTCGGCATCAACCGCCCTTTCTCCGCTGGCGGCTCTCGCCTCGGCTTACTCGACTGGTCTCCCGAAACGGGTCTGCAGCTCTGCGGCAAGCTCTTCGACACCATCCACCAAATCGGCAAATGCAAGCTCGACTATAGAAATCTCGACTTCACCACTTCGCACGCGGATATTGCGAGCTGGTGGCGCGAAGCGCAGAGTATTGCTTTAGCTCGCACCTTCAGATCCCCGGGGAGTAGTGCGCATCTCGACGCTCTGGACGCTTTGCGCAGGGATTTGCAGCTCTGCAAGCACGGGTACTTCACTGGTGGCGAACAGCAGCATGCGAGTCATCGCAACGGCACTCTCCTCGACGACTCCGAATCGCCTTCCGACCCCGTCCACAGCGCCATGAGGACTTTAGCGCTTGGCCCAACGCGCGGGAGGGTCATGTTCGTTTCTGCCTCCGGGTGGCTTGGTTTAGCGCCGCATGGGTCGAGGGAGGGAGATGTGGTTTTCGTGCCGGTCGGGGGCGATGTGCCGTTTGTCCTGAGGCCGGGGTGGGAGGGTTTTGAGCTTGTGGGCGAGTGTTATGTGCAGGGGATTATGGAGGGGGAGGCCATGGGGATGGAGGGGGTGGGGGTGCAGGATGTTATGATTCGTTGATTGTTGTTATGAATGGGTTGACAGCTCCATATCTCAAGATTGCATCGGGAGACTACCTAGCTTGCCACAACCACAAGAACAGTACAGCATATTACATCTCCTCGTAAACCTGCAGTGTACCTTGTTTAATCATCCTTCCCAAACCCATCAAAGGCGGCAAAGGCGGAACTGAGCGGCTATCTCATCAGACCCAACGGAACCTCAGCCAACATACCTACCTACCTTACCTGACCAAAAAATCTCGAGTGCCCTCACCAGTGCTTGACAAAACCGCCGCATGCGGCTGACATGGCTTACATAGCATGCGAGACAGGCAAAGTTTGCCCTGACGATCCCGGATCTTGCAGGATCTCCACACCGCGGAGTATCGGCAACACCGGGAACGCAACGTCATCATGACTGGCGAGTAGGCGGGGATAAACGACGTCAACTTGACTGTTTATTCCCTTACCTTGACCTCTCTTCTTCCGCCCGCCGCGGATCGCATATCACCGGGCGGAAATTGTTATGGTGGATGACGCCAATGGTCTTTGAGGATGGAGCTTCTCTGAGGATGGGTGGTGATTCGTAAGCGACTTGGTCGATGGAGGTTTGATTTGAGTTTTGACTGAGGTCGATACTTCATTGTTACATGGAAGCTGTAGGAAGTTGGATTTGTATATAATAAGTGCATCGTTCTGGTTCACTTGGTTTCTTTTCAATTGTATTCACACACATCTTCATTGACTCTTAAGCTGCAACCAGACTTCATTTGAGTTGTCTCATCGTTGACATCACGTCCCACTCCATTGAGCTATACACATAGAATAGACACCAAACAACACCACCACCACAACTCAACACCCAAACCGCCACCCCATCAACTCCCCCAAAATGTCCTCCCACCACGCCGTCGAAGCGCACATCAAAGAAGAGCCACACAACGTCAACAAAGCCGCCCCGGGCATTCCCTACTTCACGCCCGCCCAAGACCCTCCGGCGGGCACTGCTCTGGTCGCCGAAGACACCGGCAAGAATGTGCCCAAACTCTTCAAACCGCTGAAGCTCCGCGGTCTCACGCTGCACAACCGCATCACGCTGTCGCCGCTTTGTCAGTATTCGGCTGAGGATGGGCATTATACTATGTGGCATATTACGCATATGGGTATGTGAGAGCAGGAGACATCTCGTGGCGTGGGAGCGACATGCTGACTTTCGTTCAAGGTGGCATCGTTCAGCGCGGACCTGGCATTGCCTGCGTTGAAGCTACGGCTGTTACTCCTCAGGTAATCAATAGACACTCCCTTCCAATACTTAACACCACCCGCTAAACCACGTCTTGCAGGGCCGCATCACCCCCGAAGACAACGGCCTGTGGAAAGACAGCCAAATCGAGAACCTGCGCAAAGTGGTCGAATTCGCTCACAGCCAGGGCCAGAAGATAATGATTCAACTCGGCCACGCGGGCAGGAAAGCGAGCACCGTCGCCCCCTGGCTGTCCTCCGGTGCAGTCGCCGGCAAGGACCTCAACGGCTGGCCGGACGACGTCTACGCTCCCAGCGCCATCCCTTGGAATGAGCACCATGCTAAACCCAAGGAGATGTCTGCGCAGGATATCGTTGAGTTCAAGCTCGCTTTTGCCAGTGCTGTTAAGAGGGCTTTGAAAGCTGGGTTTGACGCTATTGAGATCCACGGAGTAAGTTTTCAAAGAACCAATCTACGATCGCCACCATACCATAACTAACTCCCAACTCAGGCCCACGGCTACCTGATCCACTCCTTCCTCTCCCCCGTCTCCAACCAGCGCAGCGACGCGTACGGCGGCAGCTTCGAGAACCGCACGCGCCTCCTCCTCGAACTCGTCGAGGAAACCCGCACCATCATCCCCGCCACCATGCCGCTCTTCGTGCGCGTCTCCGCCACCGACTGGCTGGAAGAAGCAGCCGAGATCCCCGAGTCCTGGACCGGCGCCGACACGGTCAAACTCGCCTCCCTCCTCGCCGATAAGGGCGTGGACGTCCTAGACGTCAGCACCGGTGGAAACCACCCGCTGCAGCATCCGCATACCAAGCCGGCGTATCAGGCTCCGTTCGCTGTGGATGTTAAGAAAGCCGTTGGGGAGAGGTTGAAGGTTAGCTCGGTGGGGATGATTGATAATGCGAAGTTGGCGAATGAGTTGTTGGAGAAGGATGGGTTGGATCTCGTCACGATTGGGAGGGGGTTTCAGAAGAATCCTGGGTTGGTTTTCGCTTGGGCGGAGGATTTGGGTGTGCATGTGCAGATGCCGAATCAGGTGAGTTTTGGTTGTGTTTCTTTGCTTGGTGTTGATCATATGCTGACGATTTTTGTGATATAGATCCGCTGGGGCTTCGGTGGGCGTGGAAGTAAGGTTTCTGCTACGCCTGTTACTGATGTGCCGGAGTTGTGCGAGTAGACTTGCTTTGCTGCATGCATGAGTATGCAAGGGCTACATTATCGACGACGATGATAATGAGTAATGAAGGAACTTCAAACTACTAGTACAGATAAAGGACAGTGCTAGACTCTGGTATAGAGATAATGCCTCGATGATGAGTAGAACTTCACCTCACTTCCTCTGAACTCGAAAGCCTGCAATCCATTGCTGGGATATCGAGCTGCGGATTGAAGCGATATCAGCAGTATTTGCAGACAGGTCGTCACGTGAATCACACCAAGTAATTCAACAGCATCAGCACTTGTGGTCTAGTGGTTACGATTCTCGCTTAGGGTCTACAGATCACTGATTGCGAGAGGTCCCAGGTTCGAGTCCTGGCAAGTGCCCTGGTCTTTTGTTTTTCGTCTTTCTCATTTTCTTTTTTGATTACTTGGTCTTGAAAGTGTTTGCAAGTGATACGGAGAAGGAGTAAGTGGGATGTGCGGTAGTGGATGGCATGAACTCATGTAGGTGGAATATGGGTCAGTGGGTCAGGATGATGAAAAGCGAATGTCACTTTTTTGTATTCTGCGGCAGAGAGAACTTCTGGGGTGGGTGTGAACGGATTCGGGTCTCGAAAGGTTGATTGGTTTGTCATGCAGTAAATTGTATTGTACATTTAAGAAGTCTTCGAACGTTTTTTTTTTTTTTTTTTTTTTTTTT